>JACEFZ010017244.1:0-37498 GCA_014155875.1 Cepaea nemoralis
GACTTTTTGGGACGTGAACACACTACACAGTGACAAAGCGAAAGTGGAAGGACTTCTTAGCCAGTGGTAGCCCATACATACTCTTCACTAGTAGTAAAGTATTTATATATGCAGAACTTAAATACAAGTCATACTGTAGCTCAGAGTAGTTAAAAACACTGGATATTGGATTGGTCAAGAACTAGCAGTCAAGTCAAATGTCAATCACAGTGGCAAAACGAAAGTTGCAACTTTACAAAGGTTCCCTCTTCATCTTCAGGCTTAGACCATTCCATTCTTTCTTCTTTTTATTAAAAATTTTAACGTCTATCCTCTTGTGTAGTTGGCCATCATGTCTGCCCACAATCGTCTGTCTCCTGTACTGCAAATCTGATAGTAGTCCATTCCCTTGTGTCAGTCCACTCCACAGCCTTGTTTCATGTACTTCACATCTTATGCCTCTCTCATGTACTACAAGTCTTGCTATAGTCCATGCTGTGTGGAGTTGGTGATCATGTCTGCCCATGCCTGTCTCATGTACAACAGGTCTTTCTATAGTCCACGCTGTGTGGAGTTTGTGATCATGTCTGCCCATGCCTGACTCATGTGCTACAAGTCTTGCTATAGTCCACGCTGTGTGGAGTTGGTGATCATGTCTGCCCATGCCTCTCTCATGTACTACAATTCTTGCTATAGTCCATGCAGTGTGGAGTTGGTGATCATGTCTGCCCATGCCTGTCTCATGTACTACAAGTCTTTCTATTGTCCACGCTGTGTGGAGTTGGTGATCATGTCTGCCCATGCCTCTCTCATGTACTACAAGTCTTGCTATAGTCCATGGCATGTGGACTTAGTGTTGATGTCTGCCCATGACATTATTTCTCATGTACTGAGCTGTACATCTTCCTATGGTCTATGCCATGTGGATTTTGTGTTTATGCCTGTCCACATGCCTTCTGCCTCATGTACTGCAAGTCTGATCATCTATGCCGTGTTGAGTTGGTCATTATGTCTGTCTACAGTCTTCTGTCTAATGTACCACAAATCTTTGTATATTCCGTGCCATGTTGAGTTGGTCATTATGTCTGTCCACAGCATTGTCTGGTGTCCCACACATCTTTGTATATTCTGTGCCATGTTGAGTTGGTCATTATGTCTGTCTACAGCATTATGTCTCGTGTGCCACAAATCTTCCTATATTCTATGCCATGTGGAGTTAGTCATTATGTCTGTCACAGCCTTCTGTCTAGTGTGCTGCAAATCTTCCTATTTTCCATGCTGTGTGGAGTTGGTCATTATGTCTGTCCACAGCCTTCTGTCTCATTTACTGCAAATCTTCCTATTATTCAT
Organism: Cepaea nemoralis; assembly: GCA_014155875.1. Lineage (NCBI taxonomy): Eukaryota > Metazoa > Mollusca > Gastropoda > Stylommatophora > Helicidae > Cepaea > Cepaea nemoralis. The sequence goes on from JACEFZ010017244.1 coordinate 1,330, forward strand.
TCCGTATGGAGACGGTCCCGAATGAAGTTGTTTATTGTCTCTTCCACAGCATTCTGTCTTGTGTATTGCACATCATCTTTAAATCTGCTTTTTATTTCTTATAGTCCATTCTATGTCATCACGTCTGTCCATAGCCTTCTGTCTTCTGTATTGCAAATTTTATAGCCCATACCATGCGGCAATGGTCATCATGTCTGTCCACGACTTTCTGTCACCTGTACTGTAAATATTCCTGTAACCTATGCCGTGTGGAGTTTGTGTACATGTCTGTCCATGACTGTCTGGCTTATGTACTTGAAATAGTCCTATATTCCATGCCGTGTGGAGTTTGTGTTTGTCTATCCACTATCATCTGTCTTGTGTACTACAGATCTTATAGTCCATGCCAAGTCAAGATGGTTGCTGTGTCAGTCTGCTGTCTTGTCTCGTGAACTTCCTACAGTCAATGCTGCCTGGAGTTGGTCATCATATTTATTCACGGCTTTCTGTCACATGTACTGCAAAACTTTGTATATCATGCCGTGTGGAGTTGATCATCATGTCTGTCCATGACCGTCTGGCTTATGTACTGCAGATCTTCCTGTAATCCATGCCACGTGGAGTTTGTCATCATGACTGTCCACAACTTTCTGTCTCATGTACTAATCATGCACCATGCCAATAAGCATGGGCGGTCATGTTTCGCCATTTCACATGATCACCAGAGTCGTGGATCAGTTCTGTGTTCTTGTTTCGACCATATCACATAGCCAAGCCATCCAGGTATTTACTTCTCTGCCTTCCCCATGTTCTTTTCCCCTCTTGCCAGTTGTTACCAAGTTCAATTTATTTCTTTTCATAACGTGTTCAAACATTGTGACTGTCTTCATCTTATTTCTCTAATCAGTTTACGGTTTTCATTTATTTCTTGTAAGACTTGGTCATTGTTTTTTTCTGTCTGCACATGGTATTCTTTGCATTTTCCTCAGAAACCACATTTCCACAGCCATTAGATATTTTTCAGCTTGTCTGCCTCATGTCCACGCTTCACATCCATTCGAAAAGTACAGGTTCTATGTAGCACTTAATCACTCTTTTTCACATTCAAATGACATCTTTTTGTTGGTCAGTATGTTTTCCATCTTGCGCAAGTCTACCTTCACCATGGCGATTCTTGTTCTAATCCCTTCAAGGCAATGTTCCCTTCATGTCCCATCGCAGGTACTGAAAATCTTATAATCTATGCCATGTGGAGTTGGTCATCATGTCTATCCATAGCCTTCTCTGCGTTGGTTCCATCTCATTCTGTCTTTTCAGCAACATATCTTTTCCACAGACGCATCACCAAGCCCGGATAGGGTTAGGTACGCCCATATGAAGAACATGAACGATGGTGACTTGGAGGAGATGGTGTTTTGTTTCAACCTTGCACGAAAATGGCAGAAATACCCCTAGGATTGGTTGCACAACAACCTTGTCCCACTCCCAAAGCCAGGCAAGGATCACTCAAAACTAAATAGACATAGAATTATCACCTTGCAAAACACTTTTGGTAAAGTACTCAAGAAGTAAGTAGCATGCAAGCTACAGCACCACTTAGAAAGATGTAAACTGCTCTTCTTCTTCTTCGTTCATCCGGAGTTTTTTTTCGGATGTGATTGCGTTGTGCCTGTTTACAGCAGAGCTGCATTCTTGCGCCGTTAGGCCGACACATCCGACTTCGGCGGGCATTTGTTGACCGGGTTAACCTTCCCGGGGGTTTCTTAGGACGTTTGACTCTCACTGTTGTGGTGTTATCCCCCATCCCAGCTGGTCCATATAGAACAGCCAAAGATCCTGGTCAGCCCTCAAGGGAAGGCAGGGGCAGACCATGGGCATTCCCCGCCATCCAAGGAGGCTTCCATACTTGCAGAGCCGATACATAGCGCTCTGGTACTGGGCTCACCCAAGGAATCGTCACGTCCTGCACATGGCTGCTTAGCCTCACTTCCGTATATTGGGCCTTCCGTTCACCATAGGCTGTTCTTCCGGAAACCAGAAGTATGCAGTCTGCAGATGACATCCACACAGTGAGCTTTCGATTCGGACTTTCCATGTAATGGATTTGCTAGCCAAGCAATATTCCATTTCGTGCCACTAGGACACTTTTCCACCTTTTATGAAGCCCACACAGTGGGCTTTTGATTCGGACTTTCCACGTAATGGATTTGCTATCCAAGCAATATTCCATTTCGTGCCACTAGGACACTTTTCCACCTTTTATGAAGCCCACACAATGGGCTTTTGATTTGGACTTTCCACGTAATGGATTTGCTATCCAAGCAATATTCCATTTCATGCCTCTGGGTCTTCATGCACCTTTAAATGTCAACCTGTATATAGTTAAAGTAATCTGCGGTCAACTTTAGCTTGTTGATATCTCCATAGAGCTTGTCCTCAAATGAAGCAGGTGTGGGCCAAAATATCTTTCTCTGTTCTGCATACGTTGGGCAATCCTGCAGCAAATGTTTTGCTGTCATTTTTCCAGTTCTACAATTACATTCATCGGTATCTCCTATCTTTAGTTTATTGAACAAGTGGTATTTCAGCCTGTTATGTCCTGTGCGGAGTCTGAAGATTGCTACTTGTTCTCTTCGGTCGAGTTTGTAATATGCATCATCCTTCTGATGGCCTGGATGCTCTGATTCCCATTTGGTTCTATAAGTGCTTTTTATCAACCTCTTTGCCTCATTATAGGTTATGTCTATGTCAGGCTGTGGTAGTCGTCCGCCCTCTTTTGCCAGTCTGTCAGCCTCTTCGTTTCCAGGTATACTGCAATGTGATGGGATCCACTGTATTACAACTTTTTTGGATTTCTGGCATAGACCATGGAGTGCTGCTCTTAGGTCAGTTAGTTCTGTGCTGTTATTGCTCTTCAGTATTGAGACAGCTGACTTTGCATCTGTGAAGATAGCTATTTGCTTCTCTTTATTTTCCTCCATCAGGAGCATTTCTGCTGCAGTTTTCAGAGCCTCTACCTCCGCTTTGAAGTTACTTGAAAATTTTCCAGTTGCCATTGAATGTGTTTTTTTCGCTCCATTTTTTAAATTTAGGAGAATTCCTCCTCCTCCATTCTCTATTGAATTTTTGGCTGATCCATCTGTATATGCATGGGTCCAATTCCTGCTTGGGTAATGTTCTTTTATGTAGTTTAGGGTTATTTCTCTTCTTTCGGTTTCATGCTGAGTGTTCTTTTTCTCAATACCAGGAATGTTTTCTATCATCTCAGGCAGTTGCTGCTGTCTCCAAGCTGGGAACTTGTGTGCATTGTGTATGGGCTTGACTGTTGATATGTTAAGAATAGGATCTGACCTAATCCTTCGTTTTGCAGTTTCTACAAAGTTGCTACGCTTCAGTCTTCCCTTTCCAAAACCATTAAATCTGTTGTACATAGGGTGGTCTGTCAATCTTCTAAATTTTTCTGCTTGTTGCTGGGCTCTGCTATCTCTTCTATCCTGCATTGGTTGTAAACAAGTGATCTTTTCTAATTCATTAATAGGCGTTGTCTTCAGGCTTCCAGTTATGATTCGCATTCCTTGATTTTGGACTCTACTTATTTTGTTAAAGTTTGACTTAGCTGCTGTTGCCCAAGCTGCAATGCCATATTCCAGTACTGGCCTCACCCGTCCAGTATATAACTTCTTGAGAACTTTCTCATCTGCTCCCCATGTTGTACCAGCAAGCTTTTTCATGATTGCCATTCTTTGCCTTGCTCTTGTTCGATTTTTCTCAACCTGTGTCTTCCATGTCAGGCGACGATCAAAGGTGACTCCTAGATAGTTTGGATTTTCTTCATGGCGCAATATTTTTCCATTCAATACCAGCTTAGGTTGCTGAGTTTTAGTTGAGAGGGAGAACACTGTGCATGTTGTTTTCTCCTCACTTATCTTCACTAGCCATGATTTTGACCAGTCCTCTAGCGCTAATAGGGCTTGCTGTATTCTGCTGTTAGCTGTACTAATATATTCTTCAGATGTCCATATGGCTAGGTCATCTGCAAAGGATGATGTGTGTACTCTGGCTGGAAAATTTTCCGTGATGTCGTTTATATATGCTAGGAATAATGTTGGTGAAAGAACTCCTCCTTGGGGGACACCTTGCTCCAACAGCATCATTTTGCTGGTTTGTCCTTGTACTTTTGTCCTGGCAGTTCTGTTCTCAAGGTAGTGGCTGATCCATTTGTACATTTTCCCGCAAACATGCATTTTTTGCAGTTTTACTTTCAGTCCTTCCTTCCATACTTTATCAAATGCTTTTTCTAAATCTATCCAGACTGCTAGTGTGTGCTTTTTCTCTTGGAAGGCATCCTCTATTTCCTGAGCTATATAGGTTATTTGATCTTCAGTAGATCTGTACTTTCTGAATCCTGCTTGGTGAGGTGTTAAGAGTTGGTTTTCTTCCAGATGCCATGTTAGCCTGCCATTGATAATGCGTTCCATTAATTTTCCTACACAGCTAAGAAGACTGATAGGTCGATAGCCATTTGGTTCTTCCAGGTCTTTTCCTTTCTTTGGGACTGGTATTAGTATAGCTTCCTTCCATGCCTGTGGGACTATTCCCCTCTTCCAGCTGTAATTTAGGACTGCTAGTAGTTTCTTTTTTGCCTTAGTGCCTAGTCCTATTAGCATTTCATTTGTGATTCCATCCTTTCCTGGTGATGTCTTCTTTTTTAGGGTATTCATTGCCTGTTCCATTTCTTCCATTGTTAGATTTGCCATCATATATTCTGCTGCTGTCTCTGTATATGTATGATGTATCTGTTTATCTTTGATTGCTTTCTTCTGTTCGGCTGTAATATCAATGTGGTTTGCACTGGCATAGTGTTCCATTAGTGCATTTGCAGCCTTTTTTCCTGTAAGCAAGGCATTTCCTTGTTTAATTGTTATTTGTTTGTTTCTAGGTCCTTCATTGTTCATGGCTTTCACTAGTTTCCATAGTTTGTTTCCATCCCTGTCAAAATTCAGGTTTTCTGTTTTTTTCCTCCAACAATCTCTTGTTGTTTGATTTACTGTTCTTTTATATTTTGCTGAGATGGCTTTGAGAGAGATGTTCGCTTCAGTTGTTTGTTCTCTCTCTGCGGTCTTCCTAGCATCTTCAACTTTGTCCTCCAAAAATTGTAGTTCTTCAGTCCAGTATGGTTTGTAATTTTTCCTTGCTCCTCTTGGAATAGACTCAGTGGCCGCCTGTATTATTGCTCTGTTTAGACTTTCCACCATTTGCTTCATGTTGCCATATCGTGTATTTACGTTTTCACAATATTTGTCTGTTAGTATGGCAAATCTGTCCCAATCTGCTCGTTTGTAATTCCAACGGGGCAAAGGCTTTTGCTCCTGTGGAACATACTCCATATTTATTACAAGCTTGATTGGTCTGTGGTCACTACCTGCTAATTGGTCCAGCACATGGCGATCGATTTTGTGGAGGATGTCTCCTGTGCAGAAAGCTAAGTCTGGAGTAGAAGTGGTAATCCATCTTCTGGAGTAGAAGCTCGGTGTGTCATCCGCTTTGTTAAGTAGATGGAGATTTGAGTCTATTTCCCAGTCCTCCACTTCATCTCCTCTTTTGTCAGTATCTGGGTATCCCCATCTTTCTGAACGGCTATTAAAGTCTCCGACAACAATGCAATTTGTGTCAGTTATTTCCATGTTTGAGAGTGTAAGATCCTTATCTGCCGGGCTATATAGATTGTAAATTCTTATTTTCACGTCCTTTATCATTATATCAACACCTATAATTTCCGTTTGGTTGTCAGAGATCACAGATACTTCGCTGCAAGGTATTGTATTTCGTGTAAGTATTACAACTCCTCCTTTGTGTCCTTCGCGGTCGAAACGTGTGGCCTGATATCCCTCTGACTGAAAATGTGCGATTGGCGTTGAGGTGTGTCTCTTGAATGCATGCCACATCTATTCTATCTTTATGAAGACGCTGTGTTAGGGAGGCTTTCTTGTTATAAACTCCTTCTGCATTCCATTGTAGTATGTTGAGTGTCCGGGGTGTTTGGTCAATAGCTCTTAACCTACTCCTCTGTGCCTTGACTCCACAGCACAGGGGAAGGTGACCACCAGTAGTCATGGGTGGACCCCCTCGAGGCAGGGGGCCCGGCACTATCACCGCCTGATGGGACTTCACGGGATTAGCACCATAACGATTAATTTTCATCTGTGGCATCATGAAATGATAAAGTTACGTTGCACTTCTTTGTCAAGCCTGTGGCTCAGTACATCCGATTTCGACAAGCATTTGTTCGGGATGCTTTCCCTAGCCTTTGACTGTCCCCAGTCTACCTACAAGGCAGCAGGTTTGTGCGTCACTTCGTCTGGTCCCTCTCCCTTGACCTGTCCGACATGGGTGACCCTACCAGTAGCTGTGCTACCGTCGGCATAGCTCTTGGGGTCATTACTAAGGATTTCTATAGTACTGACGTGGATAGTATAAAATCATGATGGGATTCATTTAATCCTGCTACAATCATATTTCCACAATATTCTTACAATTATGTTTATATTCATAATACTGTTTTATACTTTGAAAACACAACATCTTGTGTTTTTCTTTCTCATGTTTACTTTACACTCAACATCTTTCAGAAACTCGGTTAGAAACACGCAATATGTAAATTGTTGAATGTTTTATGTCATTGTGAAGGAAACCATGTCCCAAGAGATTGTGAGAGTGGAAACAAGTGTCATAATTGAGTGTTGTATGAAATGAATAATACCCCAGGTTATTGAGCATTGTCATAGTTATTCACACTCACTGTATCATTAACAGACAAGCCCACAAAGTGATTCCACTTGTCTGTGGACCCTATTAAGTGACACTGATCTTTGGCAAAGTGATCAAGCCATCTGCTTCATGCTCTGAAGGCTGTGCATATGTTTTCAGACTGCATCATTCTGACCAAGAGCGCATTTTTTGCGCAGACCAGTGGAAGTCATTGTCGCAGCTGTGAAGTTTGAGTTATAGCGTGATAGTCTTGACAGGCACTTTCTCAATATAATAGAGTGAGACCAAGCCAGATGGGGTAAAACCAGGTGCAATGTGGTCAATCCTCTCAGTAACAAATAAACACACACAGCCATCTATTAAGACAGTAATTCTCAGCCGGTGGGGAATTCCCCCCAGGAAGGAAATACGAAAGAGGGGGGGTGGGGGGGGGGGGGGGGGGGGGGGAGGGGGGGGTTTACATTATGAAAATATGGTGAAGGGGTGCATGGGCCAAAAAGGTTGAGAACCACTGTACTAAGATAATAATTTATTGTTTTCTTCTATTCTTAATTTTTTGCGCAAATTTGGGAAGGAAAGCTGATAAGGAATAACTGGTCAATACACCTTATTATGCCAGAATCTTGTATATATAATGTTTGCCGTCCAGACATGTGGGCATGTGTTTGAATCCCCCTAGGGGTGTGTATTTTCACTGATCTGAGCTCTCAGGTTGACCTGGCCTAAAATGGGTACCAGAACATTTCCTGAGAAGTAAAGGAGGTCGGCATATTAATGTCACCCATCAAGTGTCAACTGCTCTACAAATATGGGACTAGCACCATAAACTCAATATGCCTCGTTGCTCAAAAAGGGGTCTTTTACTTTCAGTAGATATAAAAATTCTAATACTTCTGCCCCTCTGACAATATCTTACATGAGATTACTGTTTAGTGTTCATTCTGGAGGAAGAGTTTTTCTGATTACCAAAGTATTAAACAAAATAAAACACTGAATCTCAATAAAATACCAATTTACTAAACTGCTCTTCAAAGGGCTTGGGAGTTACTCGTCTGGGAAAGACACCTGGACCAATGCGACAACATTTGCATTTGATGTCTGTGAGGGCTTCCAGAATAAACAGGAGGCAGTTGAGGTGGCACTTGACCTGGAAAATGTTTACAACAGGGTAAGGTATGATCATTTGATATGCACTCTTTTTGACATGGAGGTCTGCCCTTGGATTGTTAAATGGATTGCAACAGTACTTTATGAGTGTAATATTGGACTTCACATGGGTTCCTGGACTTCTGACCTCTGTTCTGTTACATCTGGGCTGCCACAGGGATCTGCCATGTCCCCAGTGCTCTTTAATGTATACACCAGCAAAGTCACGTCAATTGAGGCATCAGAAATTGGTAGTATCTTGACAATCGTGGATATGCTGGTGTACAGATGAGGTAGAGAAAGGAAAGAATGGCTGAAGGCTTACAGTCGGCAGTAAACAGGGTGGCAGAGTGGTGCATGGACTCTGGGGCCGTAATAAATCCAGAAAAAGGCATCGTTTGTGTGGTATTCCCTAGATAACTGAATCGTGAAGACGGATGTCCCCTGTTTACATTGAATGGCCAACCTCTCTGTACATAGAGTAAATTGAAGTACTTGGGAATCACCTTTGACAGATGTATGTGTTTTAAGGATCATATGGAGGCTTTGGTGCTGAAGGCTGGAAAGGGACTTAATGCATTGATGGCAATGGCAGCAACAGGGGTGGCGCAGAGGATGTTTTACATGCTCTTTCAGCAGTTAATAATTTCTGTCATAGGGTATGGTCTGGGGCTGCTGACAGTATCAAAGAACCAGCTTGAAAGGTTGGAGCGCATATGGAATGGCAGCCATGTGGATGATCCTGAGGTGCACAAAGGACTCACCAATTGTAAGCATGAGGCATATCCTTGCACTACCAACAATTGCATAAAGACACAGGTGCCTTCAAGCCAAATGGTACCCGAGAGTCGCTGCCGGCAGGGATCACACCCTGCATGATGTCATGGATATAGTAAAGGGTCATAACTGAGGAGGCAGGTACTGGATGACACAGGCAGAAATATCTATCAGCCAGGTGTGTGACATAGGCAACATTAATTGTGAAAAAGAGTGGGTAAAAGTACCGGAAGACATGTCGGACTGGCACAATGTAATATTAACTCTGGGTAACGAGTGCAGAGAATGGACAGCAGGCTGCACAGAATTTGAGGTGGAACGACTGATCAAGGGCAACACACATCAATCTGAATAGTGAGTGGCTGGAGTTTCATTGCGAAGGCTATTGGCCGATGCTCGAAAAAGGAGAGTCTAACATATGAGACTAAGACCTCCAGCATAAGAATGAAGGGGGAAGCAGTAACAACAGCCTTCCAATGGTTTGAGGTGACAGCTGCCACACATGTTGCATTCATTATAGACTCACTGAGTATGCTTAGTAAGGTGGAGAAAGGAATGTTTCATGTGGAATGGCTTGCCTCACTTCATAGGTACAAAATTGTGAGAATTGTATGGATTATCTGCCCTGGTAATGCAGGTGGGCTGGGAAATGAACAGGCTGATAGGCTGGCAGGAAATGCACCCCTAGGTGGTAGATTACCTATGGACAAGGGAAAGGTGGTCTAGTGTTTGTGGGACCAGGTGGAAAAAATGTGGAACAGACTGAGAACCTGTATTTGCAGAGGATGATATGGTGGAGGATCAGCAGGGGCTCTGGACGAATATCAAAGCTGAGAGGGAAGACTCAGGAATATCCTGAGTGCCGTGATGTCATTATTTAGCTCATAACTCATAACATAACTCTGTTTCATGTACTTCACATCTTTTTAGGGTTCTGCGTGGTTAAGTGGTAGGATGACCAGCATCACACTCTGAAGATTGTGGGTTCAGTTCTGGATTCCGTCATTCAGTTTGAATGTCTTTATATCGGAAACTCGTCAGGATCACCACTGGAGCTACAGAGTTCATGCTTTGAGCGACGCTTTCTGCAGCCCACCCAATGGAAAGTGCCATATGGGATCAAACCTGATGCAATAATGTCGATGCTCTTGCTTTTAAACCCAGTTTTTCTTAAAGTCCTTCCATGTGGACTCATCATGTCTGTCCATGACATTCTGGCTTATGTACTGCAGAACTTCATCATGTCTGTCCATGACCTTCTGGCTTTTGTACTGTAGATTTTCCTGTAGTCAGTGCCATGCCATGTGGCGTTGATCATCATGTCTGTCCACGACCTTCTGGCTTATGTACTGCAGATCTTCCTGTAGTCAATGCCATGTGGCATTGGTCATCATGTCTGTCCACGACCTTCTGGCTTATGTACTGCGGATCTTCCTATAGTCCATGTCATGTGGAGTTGATCATCATGTCTGTCCATGACCTTCTGGCTTATATTCTGCAGATCTTCCTATAGTCCATGCCATGTGGAGTTGATCATCATGTCTGTCATTGACCGTCTGGCTTATGTACTGCAGATCTTCCTATTGTCCATGCCATGTGGAGTTGATCATCATGTCTGTCCATGACCTTCTGGCTTATGTACTGCAGATCTTCCCATAGTCCATGCCATGTGGAGTTGATCATCATGTCTGTCCATTGGCCTTCTGGCTTATGTACTGCAGATCTTCCCATAGTCCATGCCATGTGGAGTTGATCATCATGTCTGTCATTGGCCTTCTGGCTTATGTACTGCAGATCTTCCCATAGTCCATGCCATGTGGAGTTGATCATCATGTCTGTCATTGACCTTCTGGCTTATAGAAGCTCAAAAGCTAAAATTCTCTTGTTTCGATATTTCCATTATAAAATTTGACAAGGAGTGAAGTTTCATTGAAGAAGGTGCAGAGCTCAATTTCCTCATTAAAACTATGATGAGGGGGATTCTGTTCTCTATCAAAAGTGCTCATGAAACATTTGTTCACGCTTATGTGGCAGAATTGTTAAAGAAATCAGCACTGCTTTTGCTGTGACCACAAGCAGTATAGCATGCTAAGTCCTTCCCTATGGAGGTTTGCATTTCAAAGTGTTCATTTTTGTACCAGGACATGCAGGCAAAGCAGACAATGAAAGAATGCATAAGGTGACAGGCACTGATTGAATCATCATCATTTGTCATCATCAAGTGCCTTGCTGGCTAACATGGGTGATCCTGCTTCTTCACAAAGCTCTATCTCAGATGACATGGATCTCTTCCTATGTTGACTCCCTTCCGTGCCATGTCACTAGACTGTCAATAGTTTTCTCTCGCTGTCTTCCACTCTTTCCATAAAACTTTCTGGTTGTCACTACGTGTTCCAGTTTTTGTCCTCTCATAGTGTCGCCAAAACATGACGTTTGCCTCTTTCTGACGTTTGTAGTAAGTTCTCTTTGTGATTTAGCCTTCATCAGAATATCCAGTGCTGATTTTGGCTGGCCAAGGAAATTTTAACATTCTTCTATAAAACCACATCTCTAAAGCTTCTAGGAATTTTTTCACCTGTTAACTAATTGTCCAGGATTTGCAGCCATCAGTTTTATGCTAAACATTCAGACTAAAGATTAATGTCACCAGAAGAGCTGATGCTCACCAATTGACATCGTGCATGATAAGTTAGTCACCAGATGATTGCCTTTTTCACAACTGAAAAAGTATAGTTGTTTTTTGTGCGAAGGGAATTGATATTGGTATTCACCTTTGGTTAAGCATTTCAGTAAAACGAGTTTGTCTTGTTATTTCCTTCGCCAATCTCTTCATCTGTTCGGTCTTTTTATTGATCTTTTATAGCCCTCCATGGGAATTATATCAATGTATACTATGAATAACATCACAAATGTCTCTCACAAGTTTCTCAGTAGTTTCAGCATAATCCCATCTGTAATTATAGTCTTTTCTTGACGACGATGCAATTTTAATTTCTGTTGTTTAGTCTTGTCTTTCACTTGAGGTGTCACACTATCTTTCACTTCTTGCAATTCATTGTCATTTCTTACTGTAAACACTGTTGATGTCACGATTACATTTCGTTGGCCACCTTCCAAACCTTGTTAAAAGTTTTTAAGAATGTTATACCTATTGTTGCATATGTCAACTAAACATGTAAACAGCAAGATGGCAACCAAACATATATACAGCAAGATGGCAACCAAACATATATACAGCAAGATGGCAACCAAACATATGTACAGCAAGATGGCAACCAAACATATATACAGCAAGATGGCAACCAAACATAAACAGCCAGATGGCAACCAAACATAATAAACAGCTAGATGGCAACTAAACATATAAACAGCAAGATGGCAACCAAACATATACAGCAAGATGCCAACTAAACATATATACAGCAAGATGTCAACTAAACATAAACAGCAAGATGGCAACCAAACATAAACAGCTAGATGGCAACTAAACATATAAACAGCAAGATGGCAACCAAACATAATAAACAGCTAGATGGCAACTAAACATATAAACAGCTAGATGTCAACTAAACATAAACAGCAAGATATCAAATATATAAACAGCAGTTAAAACTCTCCAGCCCCCTCTGCTGTGTGTCCACCGTGACGAGGTAGAGGGGCTTGTGCGTCCCAATGACCCCAAGAGCTATGCCGACGGTAGCACAGCTACTGGTAGGGCCACCCATGTCGGACAGGTCAAGGGAGAGGGACCAGACGAAGAGACACACAAACCTGCTGCCTTGTAGGTAGACTGGGGACAGTCAAAGGCTAGGGAAAGCACCCCAAATACATGCTTGTCGAAATCGGATGTACTGAGCCGCAGGCTTGACAAAGCAGTGCAACGTGAAACCTGCTGCCTTGTAGGTAGACTGGGGACAGTCAAAGGCTAGGGAAAGCATCCCGAATAATTGCTTGTCGAAATCGGATGTACTGAGCCACAGGCTTGACAAAGCAGTGCAACGTAACTTAATTCATGATGTCACAAATCAAAATTAATCGATATGGTGCTAATCCCGTGAAGTCCCATCAGGCGGTGATAGTGCCGGGCCCCCTGCCTCGAGGGGGTCCACCCATGACTACTGGTGGTCACCTTCCCCTGTGCTGTGGAGTCAAGGCACAGAGGAGTAGGTTAAGAGCTATTGACCAAATACCCCGGACACTCAACATACTACAGTGGAATGCCGAAGGAGTTTACAAGAAGAAAGACTCCCTAACACAGCGTCTTCATAAAGATAGAATAGATGTGGCATGCATTCAAGAGACACACCTCAACGCCAATCACAAATTCTCAGTCAGAGGATATCAGGCCACACGTTTCGACCGCGAAGGACACAAAGGAGGAGTTCTAATACTTACACGAAATACAATACCTTGCAGCGAAGTATCTGTGATCTCTAACAAGCCAAACGGAAATTATAGGTGTTGATATAATGATAAAGGACGTGAAAATAAGAATCTACAATCTGTATAGCCCAGCAGATAAGGACCTTACACTCTCAAACATGAAAATAACTGACACAAACTGCATTATTGTCGGAGACTTTAATAGCCGTTCAGAAAGATGGGGATACCCAGATACTGACAAAAGAGGAAATGAATTGGAGGACTGGGAAATAGACTCAAATCTCCATCTACTCAACAAAGCGGATGACACACCGAGCTTCTACTCCAGAAGATGGCTTACCACTTCTACTCCAGACTTAGCTTTCTGCACAGGAGACATCCTCCACAAAATCGATCGCCATGTGCTGGACCAATTAGCAGGTAGTGACCACAGACCAATCAAGCTTGAAATGAATATGGAGTATGTTCCACAGGAGCAAAAGCCCTTGCCCCGCTGGAATTACAAACGAGCAGATTGGGACAGATTTGCCATACTAACAGACAAATATTGTGAAAACATAAATACACGATATGGAAACATAAAGCAAATGGTGGAAAGTCTAAACAGAGCGATAATACAGGCAGCCACTGAGTCCATTCCAAGAGGAGCGAGGAAAAATTACAAACCATACTGGACTGAAGAACTACAAAGTTTGGAGGACAAAGTTGAAGATGCCAGGAAGACAGCAGAGAGAGAACAAACAATTGAAGCAAACATCTCTCTCAAAGCCATCTCAGCAAAATATAAAAGAACAGTAAATCAAACAACAAGAGATTGTTGGAGGGAAAAAACAGAAAACCTGAATTTTGACAGGGATGGAAACAAACTATGGAAACTAGTGAAAGCCATGAACAATGAAGGACATAGAAACAAACAAATAACAATTAAACAAGGAAATGCCTTGCTTACAGGCAAAAGGCTGCAAATGCACTAATGGAACACTATGCAAATGCAAACCACATTGATATTACAACCTGAACAGAAGAAAGCAATCAAAGACAAACAGATACATCATAGAAATACAGAGACAGCAGCAGAATATATGATGGCAAATCTAACAATGGAAGAAATGGAAACAGGCAATGAATACCCTAAAAAGAAGAAATCACCAGGAAAGGATGGAATCACAAATGAAATGCTAATAGGACTAGGCACCAAGGCAAAGAAGAAACTACTAGCAGTCCTAAATAACAGCTGGAAGAGAGGAATAGTCCCACAGGCATGGAAGGAAGCTATACTAATACCAGTCCCAAAGAAAGGAAAAGACCTGGAAGAACCAAATGGCTATCGACCTATCAGTCTACTTAGCTGTGTAGGAAAATTAATGGAACGCATTATCAATGGCAGGCTAACATGGCATCTGGAAGAAAACAAACTCTTAACACCACACCAAGCAGGATTCAGAAAATACAGATCCACTGAAGATCAAATAACCTATATAGCTCAGGAAATAGAGGATGCCTTCCAAGAGAAAAAGCACACACTAGCAGTCTGGATAGATTTAGAAAAAGCATTTGATAAAGTATGGAAGGAAGGACTGAAAGTAAAACTGCAAAACATGCATGTTTGTGGAAAAATGTATAAATGGATCAGCCACTATCTTGAGAACAGAACTGCCAGGACAAAGTTACAAGGACAAACAAGCAAAATGATGCTGCTGGAGCAAGGTGTCCCCCAAGGAGGAGTTCTTTCACCAACATTATTCCTAGCATATATAAATGACATCACAGAAAATTTCCAGCCAGAGTACACACATCCTCCTTTGCAGATGACCTAGCCATATGGACATCTGAAGAATATATTAGTACAGCTAACAGCAGAATACAGCAAGCCTTATTAGCGCTAGAGGACTGGTCAAAATCATGGCTAGTGAAGATAAGTGAGGAGAAAACAACATGCACAGTGTTTCTCCCTCTCAAATAAAACTCAGCAACCTAAGCTGGTATTGAATGGAAAAATATTGCGCCATGAAGAAAATCCAAACTATCTAGGAGTCACCTTTGATCGTCGCCTGACATGAAGACACAGTTGAGAAAAAATCGAACAAGAGCAAGGCAGAGAATGTGCAATCATGAAAAGCTTGCTGGTACAACGTTGGGGAGCAGATGAGAAGTTCTCAAGAAGTTATATACTGGACGGGTGAGGCCAGTACTGGAATATGGCATTGCAAGCTTTGGGCAACAGCAGCTAAGTCAAACTTTAACAAAATAAGTAGAGTCCAAACCAAGGAATGCGAATCATAACTGGAAGCCTGAAGACAACGCCTATTAATGAACTAGAGAAGATCACTTGTTTACAACCAATGCAGGATAGAAGAGATAGCAGAGCCCAGCAACAAGCAGAAAAATTTAGAAGATTGACAGACCACCCTATGTACAACAGATTTAATGGTTTTGGAAAGGGAAGACTGAAGCGTAGCAACTTGTAGAAACTGCAAAACGAAGGATTAGGGCAGATCCTATACTTAACATATCAACAGTCAAGCCCATACACAATGCACACAAGTTCCCAGCTTGGAGACAGCAGCAACTGCCTGAGATGATAGAAAACATTCCTGGTATTGAGAAAAAGAACACTCAGCATGAAACCGAAAGAAGAGAAATAACCCTAAACTACATAAAAGAACATTACCCAAGCAGGAATTGGACCCATGCATATACAGATGGATCAGCCAAAAATTCAATAGAGAATGGAGGAGGAGGAATTCTCCTAAATTTAAAAAATGGAGTGAAAAAAACACATTCAATGGCAACTGGAAAATTTTCAAGTAACTTCAAAGCGGAGGTAGAGGCTTTGAAAACTGCAGCAGAAATGCTCCTGATGGTGGAAAATAAAGAGAAGCAAATAGCTATCTTCACAGATGCAAAGTCAGCTGTCTCAATACTCAAGAGCAATAACAGCACAGAACTAACTGACCTAAGAGCAGCACTCCATGGTCTATGCCAGAAATCCAAAAAGTTGTAATACAGTGGATCCCATCACATTGCAGTATACCTGGAAACGAAGAGGCTGACAGACTGGCCAAAAGAGGGCGGACGACTACCACAGCCTGACATAGACATAACCTATAATGAGGCAAAGAGGTTGATAAAAGCACTTATAGAACAAAATGGGAATCTGAGCATCCAGGCCATCAGAAGGATGATGCATATTACAAACTCGACCGAAGAGAACAAGTAGCAATCTTCAGACTCCGCACAGGACATAACAGGCTGAAATACCACTTGTTCAATAAACTAAAGATAGGAGATACCTGATGAATGTAATTGTAAAACTGGAAAAATGACAGCAAAACATTTGCTGCAGGATTGCCCAACGTATGCAGAACAGAGAAAGATATTTTGGCCCACACCTGCTTCATTTGAGGACAAGCTCTATGGAGATATCAACAAGCTCAAGTTGACCGCAGCTTACTTTAACTACATACAGGTTGACATTTAAAGGTGCATGAAGACCCAGAGGCATGAAATGGAATATTGCTTGGATAGCAAATCCATTATGTGGAAAGTCCAAATCGAAAGCTCGCTGTGTGGGCTTCATAAAAGGTGGAAAAGTGTCCTAGTGGCACGAAATGGAATATTGCTTGGATAGCAAATCCATTACGTGGAAAGTCCGAATCAAAAGCCCATTGTGTGGCTTCATAAAAGGTGGAAAAGTGTCCTAGTGGCATGAAATGGAATATTGCTTGGATAGCAAATCCATTACGTGGAAAGTCCGAAAGCCACTGTGTGGACTTCATGAAAAGTGTCTAGTGGCACGAAATGGAATATTGCTTGGATAGCAAATCCATACATGGAAAGTCCGAATCGAAAGCTCACTGTGTGGATGTCATCTGCAGACTGCATACTTTGTTTCCGGAAGAACAGCCTATGGTGAACGGAAGGCCCAATATACGGAAGTGAGGCTAAGCAGCCATGTGCAGGACGTGACGATTCCTTGGGTGAGCCCAGTACCAGAGCGCTATGTATCGGCTCTGCAATTATGGAAGCCTCCTTGGATGGCGGGGAATGCCCATGGTCTGCCCCTGCCTTCCCTTGAGGGCTGACCAGGATCTTTGGCTGTTCTATATGGACCAGCTGGGATGGGGGATAACACCACAACAGTGAGAGTCAAACGTCCTAAGAAACCCCCGGGAAGGTTAACCCGGTCAACAAATGCCCGCAGAAGTCGGATGTGTCGGCCTAACGGCGCAAGAACGCAGCTCTGCTGTAAACAGGCACAACGCAATCACATCCGAAAAAAAACTCCGGATGAACGAAGAAGAAGAAACTCTCCAGCTTTATAACTCTAATGCTCAGCTTCGGATCATGGTTGACTATGGACCTTTCAGGTCACTGACTCAGACTTGTGCCCAGATAGCTAAATACATTTGAAGCCTGTGGTCAGCTTGGCCGAATGGAAAAGAGCACTCATTCTTAAACTAGAAAAACTAGTCTTTATAATTATTTTATTGGTCATGATTTTCTAACATGTCTTATTTATTTTATGATTGTTGCAGATTTACAAGGGCTTGGATATTATTTCAAATAAAGTATCGCCGGAGGAGCAGCAAGAATGTCCACATCATTTGATTAGCTATCTTGAGGCAGACCACCCACACTATAACATTGTGGACTTCAGGGATGCTGCTCTGCCGATTGTATCCTTGCCTGTTTGGGAGTTCCATCTCACTTGTACAGCTGTTTCTGGTTCATTTAACAGGTTAGGGATCAGAGCATGGTTAAAAACTAAAAATTCGTGGATTGTGAGTCTTTTTTTATGGCTCGCAGATGAATTTGGCCTCTGAAAAATGTACACATCCCAAAACAAATTCAGAATGCACACAAAAACTGAATATTTTATACATCATCATTAGGGTAGCTATTTGTAGATGAAGGCACCCTTCACAAGCCGCTGAAAGGATTCTCAAACTTCTGGCCAGCTGTCCTATGCCCTGCCTCATGGATTGATGCCCTGGCTTTATATATATCAAGGAAAATAGCAGGAACATATATTCCTGTGTAGTAATTGGAAGCCGGATCTGTGGTGAAGGGGTTATGGATGCAGTTCGTAATCCCGTATACAAGCATTCCAAACATAGCTAAGGGCGGTTTGGCAGCAGACTGCCTTGTGTTGGTTTTTTTACGAAAAGGTAAGCGTGCCGGTCGTTCAGAAAGCAGTGGCAAACTATTGAATGTAAACTTGCCAAGAGATCACAACAGCAAAAAATGCGGGTGTTGAATGCGATGTCCTGTAAAGGATATGCAACTAACTGGAAAGTTCTTACAAACACATATAGAACCAATTGGACTGATCAAGTGTAGTAATGGGAAAGTTCTTATCTGCAAATATTCAACCAAGTGGACTGATAAAGTGTAGTAATCAGAAAGTTCTTATCAACATATATAGAACTAGTTGACTTATCAGATCACATGGACGATCATATCTATGACTTGGAAGATACATGCACACAGGGGTAGAAAAATCCAGGTTCCAAAAGGGCCTGGGAATTTCAACCTGCCACCTGAATCATTTTTGTAATAAAAAAAAATATGCTGGCTCCTGAATTATGTTTAGTTTGATCTACCTCTGAATGCACATGAGACATGAACAAATGTTAGAATAGATGCCAGTCTCAGGGGAAAAGGCTTCTGATGTCTTACACGTGGAAATGCACTGAAAGGAAACAACTTGAACTTAGTGAAAGGAGGTCACTTTTACAAGTGGAGGAGACCAGAAGAACCCATCAAAAGGAATGCCTGGCTATGTGGCTGGAGGCTTCCTTATAACTGAAAGAGGCTGTTCTTGGATCTTGAAATGGAAGGTATAGAGGAGGCTTGGGAGCAGACATGTTCGCAGGCTTGGGACAAACACCAAACATCACAAGGACAATGCAAATGACCGAATGTCTTGCACGGCGGGGAAAAAATGCCCAGAGTCATAACCCCTGGTGGATTGACTCCCCAGGAAGCTGATCACATACTCAAAGACTGCCCCAAATATGACTTATCAAGGCACACATATTTTGATTGGAGAAACAATGGTGGAAAAATTGTACATGTGACTGAATGAAAAATGACTGCAGTTTATTAAAGAAACAACACTGCAAATATAAACAATTTATTTTAAGCTAACACCCGGGAAAGTTAACCCGGTCAACAAATGCCCACAGAAGTCGGATGTGTCGCGGCTCTGCTGTAAATAGGCACAATGCAGTCATTTCTGAAAAAAAACTTTCCTGATGAACACAGAAGAAGAATAAGATTTCAAGCTAACAAAAGAAGAAGAAAAAAATTGAACCAGCTTGCTTAATATTACTATCACTAATCGTGATCTGAAATTTACCCCTAAAAAGCAGATTATTGAGCAGATACACTAAGACATGTATGCCATTAATGAACACATCCACTAATGATCTGACTAGCTAGAAGTCGACTAGACATTGTTTTGTGCCGTTAAAAAATCTAGTTTAATTTCAACAAGCAGCAGTACTGCTGCTGGGGTGTATGTGACTTTTAGGCATTCTTATATAATAGGTCACAGCATAATGAAGCAGGGGTGGCCACTTTCGATCCACTGCCTTGCTTGCTTGCTCAAGAGACGAATGACCCAGTTCAACTATCGGCTGTATCAAATTGGTTGTATTTGGGACCCTTATGTTGTATCTGGCTTGACCACATGGCATGGACGAGACAGGAACACTGAGCTGATCCACGACTCTGGTGATTGAGTGAAATGGCAAGTCATGACCGCCCACGCTTTCTGGCATGGCACATGATTGACTGATTGATGTATCTCGTTCTTCTTTCCTACATGGAGTTGCTTATATCTGCTTCCTTGAAGATAACTCTGTCTTCCCTTTCCAAACAATAAAGCAATGATCTAGCACCCATTTTATGAGACTGGGGCTAAGATCCTGAGCTGGTTAGAGACCCAGAGCTGTTCAGAAAGACAGTCCTGCCACTGCCAGGTTTTGAACCTGGGCCATGTCCTGACAAACACATGCTCTATTATGTTACCATGTGACTGTGGCAGTAACTGACCTTAACAGAACGCCTAGATTGATGATTTGCTTTCCAAACGGATTTTACCTATTGTTGTTGGTGGAACTAATTATTACATTGAAAGTGTTCTATGGAATTTCTTACTTGATAAGAAGGTAAGGGCTTGTTTGTGCATGTTTTGTGCATTGTATTGTTATGTTTATCTTTTCACAACTGTTATGTGGAATTGCTTGTGGTGTTTGAAATTGGGAGTGTGTTAGCTCAGTGACTAGCATACTTGCCTGCCGGCCTAGTGGTCATGTGTTCAAATCTCCTTCAAGATGGGCTCTTAAATTCGCCATGAGAGGTAAAGGCAGCCGATGTGATATTAACATCATACATTGAGTACCAATAGTTATATACAAATATGGGGCCACCACCATATACCCTGTGAGACTCGTGGCATGTAGACGGATCCTTAAACTTAACATGCATGAATTTAAAATTCTATACAGGAAGCACAGCAGGGGTTAAAGTAATGCCAGTTGCTAGGGATTATCATATTATAAAATAACTAACCTGATGTCATCAGTATTGGCATCATAGATTGAGTTGCTTGCACTGTTTTGTCGAGCCTGTGTCTCAGTACATCCGATTCGACAAGCATTTTTCGGGTGTGCTCTCTCTAGCCTTTGACTGTGCCCAGTCTACCTACAAGGCAGCAGGTGTGTGTGTCTCTCTTCGACGGTTCTTATCCCTTGAACCTGTCCGACATGGGATACCCTACCAATAGCTGCGCTACCATCAGCATAGCTCTTGGGGTTATTGGAACTCTCAAACCCCTCTACCTCGGTATGGTGGATGTGACATGTTGGGAGTTGGAAGCAGTACCCACTCTGACTTACCCCACAATGAAGTACAGCTATGAGGATGGGACTGATTTCATTTGGAGGGGATGGGTTCTTGGAAGCCAAATTGACCCATAATAGCTCTGGAAATCTAGGGGTTTTCCCAGGAAAATTAATTTCTTCCCTCCAAAATCTTCCTTCCCGAAAAGAGAAACTTAATTAGCTCAAGAGTCCCCCACCTATGAACATTTTCCCTTTTAGGTGAAATGGTCACAGGAATTAATAAAATTTAAAGTTCCCTTCTCTGAGTAAACTGGAACCTGGGAGATTACAATAGAACATAATTTAGCTGTCTATTAGTGTTTACCCAGCCACCTGTAGTTCCAGATACTACCTTTATGTGAAGTAGTTACATTAACTAAACACATAGATAATAATGAAAAGTTTTGTCACACCACAATGGACTGACAGAAAAATGCAGAAACAGTTCAATTTTGGTTTATTACTCAAAATAAAAAACCTGTGGAAGTAAACCAGTGATGCATTATGACATATGAACTAAACCACTTTGGTTCCAGAATAATTTTCTAAGACACAATGGAGATTAGAACTCCTGAAAGCTCTCATGGCAGTTCTGGCATTTCATCACTGTACCCCTTCTGATTTCCTAACAAAGTCTCTGCACTACACAAATGTTCTGTTTGTGAACTTTCAGTTGAGTTATTAAGTGAAACTTGGAATTAAACAGTCTACACATATCCCGGAGAACTTTCTGGAATGCATAACTATATGACACAGTCTTTCCTTATAAAATTGTCTATCAGACTTCAGCCATGATATTACCAATTTTCAAGTCTTTTGTGAATGATAAAACTGATCCTAATGATCTTAGAAAGTCTCCCCAAATCACTTATGTTGTCACTTCTCCAGGAAGCAAAGCTCAAAGAAGACTTTTGATCAGATCAACTCCTGACAACAGATCTTACTGAGCAGCTCATGATTGGCAGTCCCATGGTACATTATTGGACAATGATCTGCAACTCTGGATCATGAGTACATTATTGGACAATGATCTGCAACTCTGGATCATGACAATCTGCGAACACCGCCATCCTCACCTGAGGTGGATAAACATGGTGAACACATTTATATCTAGCCAAAGGATGATAATTCTCCAGTGGACAAGAATGAAAAGGGTTTACAGACATGAGGTACAGAAGGTAGCAGATTCAGGAAGTACCTACAAGTTAAGAACTACAGTGGGTCTCCTTGTACTGGCATTAGACATCAGCAATTATATTGGGCAAGCTTTCTTTTTCTGCACTTGTACATAGTGGCCTGTTGGCTGATGTTCTCACAGAGGACACAGACACAGTGACAGACAAGGCTAGAAAAGAATGATGGAGAGTAAATGATGAGATGTACCCAGCATATCTGATCCCTACATAGTAATGGAACAGGATAGGATGATTGTTCATCTCATACATATTAACTCATGTTACCAATCAGTGCTGCCACCATTGTTTTAGTCTGCCTGGATACTTTCCTGTTTATGCCCTCTCACCTCTTCTGTCATTTCCTTTACTTACTTCTTCTGACACTGGGGTGATATTTCCCCCTGACAGTTTAGAAGTGCTTATGCATGAAAGCATATTATGTCCTTTACTTACTCGGTCAACCAGGGTGATGGTTTAATAACTACATTCCACATGTTGCATCAAAGTAATAATGTAAAGAAACATACATTAAATATTTCACTCTAAAGTTAATATAAGTTAACATATAATTGGTATGAATGTGGAGGTCTATGTGAAATGTTCCTTATGAGGATTTACACTGCCTCTCATTCAATAACACACACATATATATATACAGAGTGAAAGAAAGATGAGACACCACATTGTACTCATTCTCTCAAACTAACACCATTCTTCTTTTATTCGTTCACTCGAGTGCCGGTGTTAGACTGTTAGCTGGACTGTGGTTCGGTCAGAGTGCTAAATGCTTGGTTGAATAAATCACAGCAGTATAAATGCTGGACCAGTCATGGATGCTAAACAGTTACACTCACAATCTGTCTTCACGCCACGGACATATAAGATAAGAGGTAGAGTCTTTCATTCCTCCTTCTCACATTCGCGTGTGTTGGCGGTTCGCTGTGGATTGCAACTAAGGCGACACCTAGCACCAGATCATAGTTTATCTTGTACTAAACCTGCTCTGAACGCAGTCAGCAAGCCAGTGGGATTTAGACTCAAGAATAGGAAACAGTCTGGGCATAATTGAGCCTCTTTTCACAGCTTCAGACATAGTGATTGTACAGCACTCTTCTGGAAACGAAAGATAAAGGGCGTCAGATATCTACATCAGCGCTGGCAGAGAGTAGCCATCTTGGGACTGGTTGAAAGTTGGTTTCTATCTTCTAATAGAAGAATAAATATATATATTCGTGCCGGAACTTACACACACACACACACACACACTCTCATACTTAAAGCTTTACCTGACTCAGAAACAAACAAACTCAGGCATAATTTCGTCTGAAGCTTTCCTTCTGAATCAGGATGAGGGACATACAGAGACCTAAACCACATCTGGAGGCTTTGCCGGTCGCTCTGCAAGTGCCGAATTTTAGCGTCGCTGGCCCCAAAATATTTCGCGGGCGACGCGATTATTCTAGGTTAACCAATGGACAGAACGGGCCTAGATCACATGATCTGTCCATCATTGGGTGTCACAGCTATTAATACTCTTGACGCCACATTCCTAGCATCCCAATTCTCTCTAGTGCAAACCCTTAGTGAGAAGTGTGTTTTGAAATTGTGATGTGCAGCAGTGAACAAGACGGAGTGCGCAATCATGCGACAGTGGAGGCACACTCAGAGGGGATCGGTATTGTAGTAGTTTGTTCACTGGATTTCAATAAAGTGTTACGGGGTTTGCCACAAAGCTTTATTCCTACAACTTGTGATGTATAAAGTTTGTCTAACATCTCTTCACCCATGGGTTCTTGGAATAAAGAAGAGGTATCCATGATTCTGACATCAGGCCATCAATGTTATTAGTGATACATATGTTAGCTTGTGAAACACAGTTTAACTGGGTGTCTTCATTGCAAAGTTGTTATACCATCCTGTCTCGTGCTCTGAAGGTAGTGGGTGTGATTGTGGGCTATACCATTCCATTCATGAGTGCACTTTTCACAGAGACTCCTGGGAGTCGACGCTGGAGTTGTGGAGTTCATCTTTGTGTGACGCTTTCAGCAGGCCACCCTACGGAAAGAGACTGTATCATGTGGGATCAAGCCTGGGGCAGTAAATTTGATACTCTTGCCTACTGCTTTTTAAACTTCCTGTCGTACACTCGCATTCCATGATCTGGGCTGATTCTGATTAAAAATAAACCTGATGGCATCTCCTTCTCTCTGCACTATAAATTCTTTGATATGCGGTTAAAGGTTAGCTAGTTGGATATCCTTTACAGGGCGTTGCAGTCAACCCCAGCATTGTTTCAAAGTTTACGCTTAATAGTTTGCCATTGTCTACTGAATGACAGACACCCATACCATTGTATGAAAACCAATGCAAGGCAGTCTGCTGCCAAATTACCCGCAGCTGTTTTGTTATGCAGTGTGCGGAATTACGAATTTCATTCGTAAACCCTTTGCTATAGATGATGGTTGATTTAAGGTGCACTTGTACAAATATGTGCCCATTCTATAAATTCAGTATACGAATACCGGGTTCATCATCAATGATGTCTACCTATTCTGTACCCATGTTGCAACCCACAACCCTTCTGATTCATATCTACTTTCTGAACTCCTCTTTCACTTTCACTGATCCACTGCCATCATAAATTCTTTCATTTGCAGCAGTAGCAATAATAATAAGTGAGCCAGTGGCACATTTTTGCAAACATTTACCATTCACACTCTACACACAATACTGATGACCACAGTGATTTTATTCACAAGCTTTTGGAGCTTAGGTTCATTGTCCAGATGTTTTCAAATGATATTCCTCGAAGATGTTCAGACAATTCTTGTTTTGTTAGATTTATGCTGATTCACAATTTCTGGCCAACCATAAGGTCATTAATTTGATGATTGCAATAAGCAGTTTCAGAAATAAAAATGATTATAAAAATACAGATTTCAAGAGAGTATACGAGCAGTCATGCTGGCAAAATATTTGGAGTAGGTTGACCAGTTTAAATAAGCATGGATCAGTAATAAACAAACTGGAAGGGAAGTGTCAGGAAGGAGCTGGTACTCAGAGTATTTACTGGAAGGCGTTATTATGACTACCAAGATTTATCAGTTACAAAGGAAATAAGCTGCCTCACATATGCATCAGTCTTAACATATTGATGTGAATCATATGAAGCGAACATCATCCAAAAAGAAAATATTGCATACATACTTCAGAAATAGTGGTAGGGAAGAACAAGGTTTACAAATAGCCAATGCATTCAAGTTGAAATAAACAAGTGGAGCAGTCTAATTTGAAATTGTATAGTGGTTGCCATGTTTGGAAACTGGAAGGATTTTATGATTATCAAACAATCCGGATAGCACATCTCTGAAACAAGTTAAGGAATTCAAATATCTTGGTAGTATGATAGCAGAAGCCGACCTCCCTGGCTTAGGGAGTAACAACTTTCACCGTAATCCTGTATATCCATGTGAGGAACACAACTGCACGAGATTTGGTAGTGGGTTCGCGCCGCGTTGGTTACTTAAGGGGTTTGTGTTGTTTTTTTTTGCTCGCTCGCTTTGAACTCAAGCGTAGTCCATAAACACTATTTTTATAGTAGTGATGAACTGAATTTTGTGTGTGGGTTTGCTTTCCCTATTAACAGTGTCCCTCGCCATCATGCGGACCCATTTCGACTTCAGAGGTACTTGCAATTTACGTCCCAAAGCCACAGACTACAGGTCAGCATTTTAGTCCAGCTCCCTGGTGTAGGGGATGAACCGCTATAACCTCGGCTTCAGCACACCGAATGTTTAAGAACACTGTTCTTATCTATTCGGCCATGCAGACCTCTTAAGGGAGAAATGCTGGTGTTGACTGCAATGTCATGTAAAGGATATGCAAAAAAAAAAAAATTATAACAGAAGATGGCAGAATAGACAACAAATTGATATCAGATGTCAAAAAAGCAAGTGCGCTGTGTATATGTCCACTATCGCCCATACCGAAACATCCAAATATACATATATCCACAAAAAGACAGATAATAGACAGTATTTTCAAACAAAACCTATGCTACCATTGTCAAACTTGGACATCCAAATTATACTTTTGCACAATCAACATCTGCACGTTAAGATGCATGAGGAGAGCTGCCAGCTTATTTATCCCAGGCAGAATAAGAAGTAATGTTATCAGACGGACAGTGGGATCAACACCTTGTGCAACATATATTGAAAGGCAGAAGATCAAATGGTTTGGCCAACTCGTTAGAACGCAAACCCCCAACTACCAGCACTGGCTCTGTATCAGAGAACGTCAACGAGAGCGAGAGGAAGCCCGAGAGGAAAATGGATTAACGAAATCAAAGACAACGAATAATTACACGGAATGACACTATCCAGTGCCACCCATCGGGCCCTGGTGCGCCAATTATCACTCCCCACCAGAATGCTAAATAGCAAAAGTGGAAGACTATAATGGTCAAACAAGGTACCATCCACAAAACCTACAGCTAGGTACCCCTCAGGGTGTATTCTCTAATACACGAAATAACTACTATGGTGAGAATGAAATGAGGAACAATACTGATGACCACCCAGTTGACAAAGCTGTGACCAAGTACAGTATTATTCAGACCTCATCACACCGTCATGTCACAATGAAATTGCAGTTGTTTTTGCATATTACTACCAGAACTCAAAACAAAGTAAGCAACCTGCATGCAATGTTTATCAATAAAACATTGACAATATGACACTGGCAAGTTCTGTTAAAGGTTGCACTATGATAAACCTTGTATTTATACTGATATGATGACAGGCAGGCATTTCTGGGTCATGTTATTGATTTTCTGGACATACAATGTTTATGCAGCCTTAAATGATAGTTTATTGATAACATGGCAGTCATATGGTGAGTGACTGGTAGTTTATAGAAAGCAGTGCTTAAATCACGATTCAAACCTGTCTCAGACATTAAGTGTTAGATCGGAATTAGTACAGAACTTCTGCAGTTTCCTTTGTTAAGCAGTCTAACCGTAGAGATGAGAGATCTCCATGAATCTACTAGTGTCCGCAGCAGATCATCGGGTATTTCTGTTAATTCACCCCAAACGAGAAAGCATCTTTTACAGGGGCTGATTTGCATAGGTCCAGCAATCACCTCCGGTTAAGTGTTCGGTGGACTGCTGGACTAATCGATGGATGTTCTGTTAGTTTTTGGGCCCGTAGGGCCCTCACTGTCGTCAGAGTGCTCCGATGATAGTGAGGGCCCTAGGGGCCCAAATACTAACAAAACATCAATCCATCAGTCCATTGAACACTTAACTGGAAGTGATTGCTGGACCGATGCAAATGAGGCCCTGTAAGGGATGCTTTTTTTTTTGGGGGGGGGGGGGTTTGTTTGGGGTGAATTAACAGAAAAGTACCGATCATGGCAGGTCCGCACAAAGCCAGGGCACTTGCAGCGTGTGTGTTCTGGGACAGGTGTGTGTGATTGATTCGTTGATGGTGTTTGTGTATCATTTTGACAAATGCGCTAGTCAGTTTGTGGATTTTACAAGTCAACCTAGGCTCCGAGGTCAGCCATAATTGTAATGGTGGAGTGGCCTCTAGATGCAGAGATTAGCCTTCGTAAATATCAGAATAAGCAACCGTGGCCAAACACAGGTGGTGTTTATTGTTAGTTGTGCGGGGTAACTCCCTTTGTTTTTCCTCTGTCGTTGAATTTCCCTTTGGAGTATAGAACCTCAACTATCTGACGTCATGTCGTCCTGTCTGTTACTGTCTCCCGCAGCTTTCTCCGTGCCCCCCCCCCCCCCCCCTTGATTCTCTTCTGTGGGGAGGGAGGGGGTGTTTAAAACAAAAGTTAGCTGCATATCCTCTACTGGACGTCACAGTCAACCTCAGCATTTTTTGTCTGATTTCATGGCAAGTTTACTTTCAGTAGTTTGCCATTGTTTTCTGAACGACCCGCACACATACCATTGTATAAAAACCAACGCAAGGCGGTCTGCTGCCAAATCACCCGCTGCTGTGTTTCGAACACATTATGCTAGATTACAGACTGTGTCGGTAACCCCTTGGCCGTAGAGCCGGTGTGTGATCGGTCTCCCTCGATGACCCAGTGGGTTACGACCGGCTTCTAGCTACACTATCATCAGGTTGTCCCAACATGTGTCCCACTTGATCTCTTGTTTCACTTGTATTGTTAGTTTATACTGTTAGCTCCACATTGTTATCTCTTCAGGCACCAGATGGATGTATTCTGGGTGCGGTTATGTCGATTCGATTAAATCAGCCTATCAGGGTTATTGAAGATATATTTAAGTGCACTTTCCTGAGCTCCACGCTGTTATCTTTTCAAGTGCCATATATGGATGTATCCTAGGTGCAGTGACGTCGATCAACCAACCTATGTGTTATTGAAGAGATACTTCTGTGCACTTTCCTGAGCAGTGTTGTGTCTGATGTAATCATTTGCCAGATGATGTTGATAATTTCATAGCCGCATTATTTGTTAATATTAACTGTTGCTTGGTCTGTTTAATCGGCAACTGGTCTAGGGTGGAAACTCTGGCAGGCGGACAGTTAGAGCAGGAGGCGAGCGGTGGCCAGACCCTCACATCCGTGGCATTTGACTTAGAGGCGTTCAGCCATATCCCGCAGATGAGGCCTCAAATCTAGTGTCTGGACCTGTATGAACGTGTACACCTGTCAGTCGTGGTCTTTTTAAGTAACATACCCATTATTCACCTCTAGATCTGCTCATTTCTTGGAGTTGCATATTTGGTGCCAAACATGTTTGTCGCTTTGGTCATTCTGACTCGGGTGATGCCCAGACCAGGGCCTGCTTGGAGGCGAGATTCCTGACTTACTCTGGGTTAAAACTAAATCCTCGTGTAGCTGAGAGAATGCTGTCGGCTTAACCGGCGGCACACGTCACATCATGTTGATGTTGACCCGGGATTGTGGAGCGCACAGGCCGGGCCAATCTTTGATTGACTGCATTGACAGAGTCGCCGAGAACATGTTTACACAAAACGTCGTGTCAGAGTTCGAGCGAGCGCAAACTTAACAGGCCAAATATGGCGTCTGGTACACTGCTAGTGTTAAATAGAGAGGAAAATGCTCCGGGAACATTTTTTGTTTGTTTGTGGGCGCTTGTTCGCTTTGAACTCAAGTGTAGGCCCTATACACTACTTCTAGTAGTGCCGGATTGAATTCTGCTTGTGGATTAGCTTTCCCCATTGCCAGTGTCCCTCGCCATCAGCGAAACCACTCCAACTTCAGAGGTACTTTTACGTCCACAGGTTAAGGACGAAAAGTCATTTTAGTCCAACTGTCCGGTTTAAGGGTTGAACCCCTTACCTCGGCATCAGCACACCGGATGTTTAAGAACACGCGAAATGAAGACGAGGATCTGTGTAACTTAAATTTAACCTAATTAGTATGTATTGATTGTCACCGAGGAGAGGAGTCGTTAAGTAAGAAATGCTAATTAAATCCTCGTAGCGAAAAAGAAAACCGCTTTTTTGTAACCTTATATTTCAAGGCACGTTTGGGGGAATGGCTGATATAGTAATTTTACAAGCTCATTATTTTAGACTAGGGTTCCATATGTCAAGTTTATCACGCTGGCGCTTAAACTTCCTGTGCGCTGACGTGGAGCAATGGGTTAATTCCATACACCGGTCACTTGGATTTGTGTTGACGTCTCGTTCAGAAAGCAGTGGCAAACTACTGATCTACTGTCTAGGAAAATCAATGAAACGTTCGCTCAAAAGACATGCAACATGAGCTAAGCACTATATTCACATTACGCCTCACGCCGTGCAAATTAGTCCTCTACATTACAGACAGGGAATACATAGAGCCTGTTCTTTTGTATGGATGTGAAACTTGGACATTGTGCAGTCAAGCTGAAAAGCATCTGATGGCTGCAGAAATGTGATTTCTGAGGAAAATGCAAAGAATACCATGGACAGACAGAAAAACCAATGACCAAGTACTACAGGAGACAAATGGAAATCGTAAATTGATTAGAGAAATTAGACGTAGACAACCAAAATATTTTGGACATGTTATGAGAAGAAATGGATTGGAGAACTTAGTGACAACTGGCAAGATCGAAGGGAACAGGCCGAGAGGAAAATACCTGGATGGCTTGGCCACATGTCATGGACGAGACAGGAACACTGAGCTGATCCACGACGCTAGTGATCGAGTGAAATGGCGAGTCATGACACCCCCCCCCCCCCCCCCACGCTTTCCGGCATGGCACATGATTGATTGATTACAGACAGCAGCTCTTCTTTGTCGCACACGAGAAACTTCATCCGCCAAATAAGTAGTCCACAAGACCCCGCCGATAAGCTTAAGCGACACCTGACATATAGTTTCCACCGTGTTCTTCATCGATTGTCATCCCCTTTCTTGTCGATTTTCCTCTCTCTGTTTTTCTCTTGTCTCAGCTTCATTATTCTAAAATATTACTAATTTCCGTGTGTACACTATGCAGTTTTGGTGTAGTGGTTAGAACGCTTGCTTACCAAAACAGTGCTACGGGTTCGACTCCCAACAGAAGCAGGGCTGTTAAATTCCGACCAATTTACGACTCAGGTGTCCAGCCAACCACACGAAAATGGGTACTAGACAATTTTCAAAATAATCTTTCGCCGCTGAATTTTTAAGCCTAAACGATGTGGCCTCATATCATGATGAACATGCACCCGGAGTCCGAATACTCTTAGCCAGAGGCTTGAGGAAGAGCATCACTGTCTGGTGACGTCTGAGACATGACACAGGAAACGACGGAAGTGAGACAATTGGCTGCACTGCCGTCTGTGTCCTCGGGCCTGGGGAATTCGTGTTATTAACCTTTCGCGTTTTGTGCATTTATTCACATGTGCAAAATTGTGCTTTAACTAATTATATTATCTCTAGAGTTCAGCGTGGCCGAATGGATAAAAGCATTCGTTCTTAAACATCCGATGTGCTGGTGCCGGGGTCGCGTGTTCAACCCCTACACCGGTCAGTTGATTCGAGGAGGTAAATGACAAGTACCTCAGAAGTCAGAGTGTGTTCGCCACATGGCGAGAGACACTGGAATTAGGTAAAGCGAATTCACATTCATTAATCAGCCCAAATTGCATTATAATTAGTAGTGGACTACGCGTGAGTTCAATGAAAACCAAAAGAAAAAAATAACCGTCATTTCCCTAACGTTTCACAGAACATGTTTAACCTTTCTGCCACGTCGACTGCTAGTTTAAAATATAGCGTCGTTTATTGCAAGATAAGACACAAGAAACTGGGATAACTGACCTTAGTGCACTTACGACTTAATAAACCAGGTCGCAGTAAATTATACATCCGACCTGTTGTTCAGTGGGGAAGAAAAAGAAAGGGTTGCTGGGCTTTGAAGCGCTGGCGATAACTGTCAGTCATGACCTAATTAACGGGTGCGTTAGTGTCATGCTTTAAGAACGCCAGTGTGTAATAAGCATGTAAGTGACACCGGGTGGTCCGGCGTTAACAAGCAGAAGCCGTTATATGAGACGCCATGTTTAACTGCCAACCACGTATGGGTTTAGTTAACTTGTTAACGCCTCGGGTGTTGGGAAATCGTAAGTCCAACATGGGTTATTGTTGTTGATTCCAGTTCTGCTGGGTTGTCTACCCTTGACACCATACTGTCATTGTTGTGGAGCCGCGGACCATCCGCAGATCTTCTTGTCAGTTCTGTTGGTAACTGCCGGAGAATGACAAAGTAGCTACTAATTGGTGTTTGGAATGCAGGGCTCACGACGAGGGGTTTGTAAAAGATGTAGATCTTGATCGGGAAATTCAGCAGTTTGCAGGATTGGACTATTCCTGTGAATAGTTTGTAACCACAGCGCAATGTTAGCTCGCTTCACAATTATGGATTTCCAGGGTGTGTGTGTGGGGGGGGGGGGGGGGGGGGGGGGTTAAGATTATTTCAAGATCGCGTTTATACAAGAACCGATTACTTGATATTGTTTTTTCTCTATACTTTACGGTTCTGTACTTCTCGCACTTCTGAAATTCGTTTTATAAAGTAAATCACGTTTTATGTAGACGTCTAGACTTGTTCTAATATGTGTTATTAAATTTAGCTTCCATTTTTACGTATACTGTGTAAGGGGGCGGGGAGGATTTATAGGGAGGAAATACGAAAAGGGGTGGGGGGTGACATTCTGAACATATGATGAAGTGGTGCATGGGCCAAAAAAGGTTGAGAACCACTGTCTTAGTGAATCGACCAAGAAACATTCATGTTAAAAAATAAATATTACTTCAACGGAGACCTTTTTCAAAATGCTATAAAAAAAAAACATTTAAACAGCCGATTGTACAATTATTACCTTATAATCGTTATTAATTACTCATAAAATTAAAAAAAAAGCATAAAATATAAGGCCGGAAATTATAAAGGATTTTAGCTTTGCCTGCCGGACGGAGAATATTAGTACATGTCCTTTTTTTGCCGGACGTCTGGCAGCCCTAATCACACCGTTATGTCATGTATGGATCGGGTGTGAACGGTTAAGTGAGTAAGCGTCAAGAACTCTGTTACACGCATTGAGGCAGCTGTTTCAGGGTAATTTGATGTTTGGTAGTTTGCCGGCTCTATGTCGAAGGGGTACGAATGCATGTCATAATCCCGCATAAAGCATTGCGAAACACAGCTGCGAGCAATTTGGAAGCCGACCACCATGTCAAACTACTGAACGTAAACTTGCCCAGGAGTCGCAAACAGCCCAAAAATGCTGGAACTGACTGCTACGCCCTGTAAAGGATATATAATTAACTTTTATTTTAGTTTGCCATTGCTTTCTAAACGAGAAATAAACTTTTTTTAAAAAAAAGTCCAGCTGACCGGTGTAAGGCACGAACCCCCTACATCTCCATCAGCACTCCGGAAGTTTAAAAACTAGCGCGCGACTGCTACCTGCTAGGTATGGAGAGTACAAATTCCTTTACTAATTCACCTTGGTATTTTCCAGTATTATATTTCTGAAGCAAGAATTCGCAGAACGAACTAAAGCGAACGTTTTTTTTTTAAAAGGTTGAAACTACTCATTCTGCACGTAATCAGCCCTGACGAAGAGCTTTAAGCAAGTCTCCCGGGTCGGATATAAGAGAAAACAGGACATTTTTCCCGCCAGGGTTGTTGACCAAATAACCGAGTGTACTTTAACCAGCTTCTGTTTTTGTCACCTTTGTGCCCTGCTTCCTGCGGGGGTGAGGATAGGTGGGCCCGGGGGGAAAACCTGCTGGGTTGTGTCTGTCGGGGTTTTGTGAACGCCTGTAGCGGTATGTGAGTGTAGGGATGAGAAGAAAAGAGCCAGGTTGTTTGTGTTTGAAGTATACGTGGCTAGCGGGGAATTAAGTTCTTACGCTGGAGGTTGACGAGGGAGTGAGGCAGGACTTGTCTTCCGTTTTGTGAAGTCTTCCGCGGTCCTGATTATTCTTATTTCTCGAGTTGTCTACTGCGGTATATGAGTTACGACATAAGGCCACTTAAAGAGACCTACGACATAAGGGCAAGTAAGGGATCTACGACATAAGGACAAGTAAGGGATCAAATCAGCTTTATTTTAAAAATTCGGCGCGCAGGCCCGTCTTACATTCGGCCCTTCCAATCACTCATCTTTCGTCTATCAAGAGCATTATACATTGACATAGGAAGAAAAAACTCATTGTGAAATGAATGTTGTAAACATAAACAAGGCAAATTACCATGTTATGATTTACGACATAAGGACAAGTAAAGAGACCTACGACATAAGGACAAGTAAAGGGACCTACGACATAAGGACAAGTAAAGGACCTACGACATAAGTGCAAGTAAGGGACCTACGACATTAGGGCAAGTAAGGGACCTACGACATAAGTGCAAGTAAGGGACCTACGACAGGTCTAGCTAACCGGTAGTGAGTTCATTTGATCGTAAACTATCATGCTGACGGAGGAAATAGAAGGAGAGGAGTTAGTCACGGGCGCTGGAACCTCAGTTACTCCTCCACACGACGCTTAAGGGCGCATGTGGAAGACAAACAACAACATAAATATAGCAATGTATATGGTGTTGATTTGTCCGGAAGCAATTTTCCCTTTCCCCGCACCTGGATGCGGGAGCGCAATCATATTTTATAGGCCCGAGAGCAAGGAGGATCGTGGGACCGATCTGTCCTTCACCTTGGCAAGCGACGAGCCCAGGCGGCTAACCGCGTCCGCTGTGTTTATGACATCATCGCAGTTCTCATCAGCACCCCTAAAGCGCCCTCCGCAGATATTAGTTATGACTTGTTCTCCATCCTCTCTTCTCTCTCTCTTCTCTCTCTCTCTCTCTCTCTCTTCTCTCCCCCCCACCTCCTCCCCCCCCCCTCCCCCCCCATCTCCTTTCCTCTCCTTCTGACAGGAATAACAGATAGTTTAAATTCATATGGTAAGAGATAGTGGTATTACGGAAAGGTCATCCGCACGCAAAATTCGGCACAGTGTGGACGACGCTGAGTTCATAGGGGGAGCGTGTAAAAAACACATAGATTAACTTTTTAAACCCCCCCCGCTGCCCCCGCCCAGCTGTTACAGGTAGAGATTACAGCCCCATCGATTGTCGTACATCCCAAGTGCTCCGGCTTACACAGATAGCATACGGTTAACATAGTATTTAAAGTACATCATGAATTGTGACCTTTGCTTGTCTCCTAGATGTGGTGTTATAAACACGCTGTAACACTTAGGTAACGTGCCTGTGTGACGTATTGCCAAGCCAGGGTTTAGCATGAATGAGTGTTAAATAGGGCAGGATGCACTCCAATCAAAGACATATACAGAAAGGGCCCAACGTTTCTATCAGTCTTCTTCAACGAATAAATAGTGTTGATGTATTATTGAAGAGTGGCTAAGAACGATGGGTTCTCCTTTGAGAGACCCGGGTTCGAATCCTCGGTAAGGTGTTGATTTTTTATTTTCTGGCGGGGGAAAAAAAGAATATCCTAACCTGCACAGTTCGCGGCGACTGCACTAGCCATGCGGCCTTAATTCCTCAGACTCAAGACTCCCCTGCCCTACACTGCAAGGTGCTAAAGACAGTAGATGACAGTTTTTGACAAATGTATTATTAGAACTATTGTACTACTAGTGTTAAAGCTCTATTTCTAGGAGAACTAATGTACTACTAGTGTTGATGCAGTAATGCAAGGTGAACAAATGCACTACTTGTGTTGAAGCTGTAATGCCAACAGAACTAGTGTACTACTCGTGTTGAAGCTGTATTGCTAAGAAAACCAATGCACTACTAGTGTTGAAGCTGTATTCCCGAACTAATGTGCTACCAGTCTTGAAGTATTTGCTGGGAGAAAAATCCACTACTAGTGTTGAAGCTGTATTACCAGGAGAGCTAACACACTACTAGTGTTGAAGCTGTATTACCAGGAGAGCTAACACACTACTAGTGTTGAAGCTGTATTACCAGAACTAATGTGCTACTAGTCTTGAAGCTATATTGCTGGGAGAACTAATCCACTACTAGTGTGAAGCGTTTTCCGGAGAGCTAAAACACTACTAGTGTTGAAGCTGTATTACCAAGAGAATTAATGTACTACTAGGGTTAAAGCTGTATTAGGAGAGAACTAATGTAATACTAATGTTGAAGCTGTATGATCAGAAGAACTAATGTACTGCTAGAGTTGAAGCTGTATTACCAGGAGAACTAATGTACTACTGGTGTTGGATACCCAGCCCTTTTTTGGATAGGGCGAAAAAAAGATATCCCTTTTGCAAGCAGTGCACGTTTAAAAAAAAAAAATTTCAGATAGGTATCGCAAGGAGTAGGCCACCTCCCTAGCAAAATTGTTAGGAAAGAACCTACCCATGGGTAGATAATAACCTGTTACCTTGGATAGAATCTGTACAAGAAGAAAACCGGAACAAAAGCATGCCGAATTCGGACACACTGACCTGTGAGGTGGAATTACGTGTGAGCCACTTCATTCGGAACGGGAACGAAGAAGATTAAGAGGAGAGAGAGAGAGAG
>JACEFZ010017245.1:0-90000 GCA_014155875.1 Cepaea nemoralis
AACTAAGTAACAGAATACTAATTAAAACCAGCCACTAAGGTGTTACATTTCTACAAAGTTTAGATGACGCACATTGTCATGTGCACCCTACACAAGTACATTGCGAATACAAGCATTCAACGATTTTAATGCCTGCGTTACCTAACAAGATACTTTTACGAGAAGCACAACAATAAATTTAAATGTGTATGCAAGGTAGGACAAACAGACAAGAGATGTAATTATTATTCTGCATGTTAAAATAACGAAAAAAAAAAAGGGGCAAATCAGTCACATGACGCCCGGCCTCTCTCTCTGATCTTCAGTCTTGCTTTATTTCTCCATGCTTCACTATCCGTACTAACGTAACTGTGTGTGCGACACATGATCTTTCTTCTCTCCCTTTATTCCCATACATTTACCTGTTTACAAATGAAGTAATTTCGCGCTCAACAAAGCCTATTGTGATTCGCCAGTTAATGCTGCAATTGTTAACAGTGTGTTTACCAATAAAAAGAATATCCTATGCATCTACGCATTTTTAAGTACCAGATTCTTAGAAAGGAGCCACATTTCTCATATTACATTTAAGAAAGATTACAAGGAAAACAAAAAAAAGTTTCAATCATTAATAAAGTAGTTAGCCAAACTGAAAATGATGAAAGATTATCTGTGGGTTATTCAAATTAGAATAGCCTCGTTACTATTGCTTTTAGTAAAATAAGTTTTATAAAAGCATGCTAATTTTTGTCATAACAAGGAACCAAAATGTAAAACTTAAGTGACTTTAACTAGACATTTTTATTATGCTGGATACACTTCTGTACAGTCATATTCACGTAAACAAATGTTTTACATACAGAATGTTGTTAATAGTTCGGCATGTTCCACTACCCAATTTAGGTATGGTTTTTGATTGAAACTTTACAGGGCAATGTTCTCATCCATTCTTAGTTACTATCATGGTTAAACATTCGTCTGACGTCAGGTATATTTTTTTTGTCACTGTATTCCAAATATCTAGGCTTTGATTGGTAAATAGATATTAAGCTTCTTGTGTAAATTAAAGAATTCCCCACGGTTCTCAACATGCACGAAGAGATTTATATGCCACAACTGTATTCAAATACCCAAGCGGCTATCTTAACATCACGAATTGAAGATACATCAGATGGAGTGTGTGATAGAATAGATTCAAGCAAAGCTTAAATGTTTTATAAAAAAAAATTAGCAAGTAGTTTCAATGCAATAGTCCCCTAATAACTGAATGTCATGATAAAAGGAATATAGAAATTGTTTATTTTCACTCCACCTGCGGCTGCTTGTAGGCATAGAAGTCACTGACATGAGAGATAGATAGAAAACGTGGAGGCAGCTGGTGATGATAGATTTATGCGTACTATGGACTATTAGTGGTACTACAAATGCCGGAAAGGCATAATTCACGGTGGAAAACCGGTTATATATGAATATTAAGACCCATGTTGCTTTGTCCATATATTGAGAGAGAGGCTACTTCGAAAAACATTAGTTGACTAGAAAAATCATCAGTAGAAGAGGCAGACTCAGAGAAATTGTGCTGGTAAGGCCACAAGGATGGTAGCATTAAGGAATACCAGCAACAGAACTGATTGAGAGACGACCAGGATTCGAGAGTCGTGGAGATACTATCCAATGTCTACTACGTCAAGCTAGCAGGAAACTTATCATGGAATATTTAACTGGCAGTTATCTAGTGCTTTTTTTTTTCACGTATATAATCTAGGCGTGTAAACCAATTAGTCTACTGTTCACATATTGTTTGAAACTATAAGAGCATTCATTTTTAAACGACTCAAGCAACTTAATGGGTTTGTTCAGACAAGCATGTGCAAACCAATGCAAGATTCGAATTGCCCCCCAAAAAAATACAACCCAGGGTTGATTTATTGGGACAGTCGCTGCTTAGGGGGTAGCCGAAACAAACGAGATTATTTTGTTGTTGTCATCATGTCCTATGGCTGAGACTCATAGATCCCTGTGTGCATACAGTGGCACAGAGAGATACCCTACGATTTCCTATAGTGTGTTGGTGCGTGATGTGGGGAGGGAGAGGGGGGGAGTGCATGATGTGTGGTGGAGGGTATGTTTGTGGTGGTATGGGTGAGGATATGTTGTGTGGGTGTGAGGATTTGTGTGATGTGTGGCTGGGGAATGTGTGTATGGGTGTGGGTGTAGGACTGTGGGGGTGAGTAGGGAGTGGTTGTTGGTTGGTGGGGAAGTATGATGGGGGAGGTGGGTGGGAAAATGTGTGCTGGATGGGGAATGAGTGGGTGAGGGCTGTATGTGAGTGGCTTTGAGGGTTGGTAGGTCGGAAGAGGGCGATTTCTGTGTCTAGGAGTGGGATGTGTGAGTGGTGGAGGATGTGTATGGGTAAGGGGTATTATGAATTTGTGAGATTGTTTGGTTGGGGTGTGGATGCTGTCACATGATAGCCCAACGTGATTTAACCAGATGATGAGAATAAAAGCGCGTTCTGAATTAGGCGGCTTTTCGGGCCAAAGGTTGGTTTCAAACATCCAGAAAAATGTAACATGCATGTGTTTTACATCTAGGTCGACGGATTGGGGAACACTCGGATGGGATGAGAACGCGGTACCCTGCAATCGCTTTTGAACATGTTTGATCAACATTTGAATACAGATGGGAAACCCGTTGGAGTCCCTGTTAGCAGATCGTGTCAGCCATCCAGGGTCGGAGCAAAGTTACCCAGCTATGCAGGATGTGTATGGGAAGTGTGAGTGAGACGATGACCTCAATACACCAACTTAAGACTTGATAGTTTATAACGGTCTGATTGAAAGCGGAATACTCAGCTCGTAAAACAGTCCGTCTGTCATTTTCTATTTCCGGACCATCACGCGCTAGATTGGGCAATATGCTATTCGACAACTGTTGTTGGGATCATAACAAGACGTCGCTAGCTTTGTTGGGATGTCAAAACAAGTGATGACAACTCTGACAGTGACTAAGCCCGTGGATGATAGATTCTTGATAATGGATGACATGGATCCAATACATACACCTGGTGTGGACATAATGAATGAACCGTCACGTGACCAATTTTAGGTTTTGCCATAACCATGATTGGGAGGACACAGTGTGACCAAAACACGAGATTATGATGGACGTGTTGTGGGAAGCTCTACAATTGTTAGAGATTAATTTAATATTACTACGCATCCAAAATTACGTTTTCGTTATGAGCAAAGTTTGTAAGCATCCATTCCCCGAATGAGTGGCGGTTTTTTGCATAAGGTATTCATATGTCCCCATTTTGTAGCCTAATTAATATATCAAGTAGAGTCTTGTTTCAACAACTACAGTGTTGATGATTACATCTGTTAGTGGAAGACTAGCTAAAGATAGGGGAAGTGGATACTTAGCTCTACTATTTAGATTGAGTAATGGGCATATGTGGGATCTTCCAGTGGGAGTGCTAGCTCCCTGGGGTGGGTGGGGGGGGGGTGGGGAGGGGGGGGGTGGGGGGTTTGTAGTGTGTTGTTGTGTGTGTGTATCGTGTGTGGTGTCCCCAGCATGCTGTCTAGTTTATTGTTTTTTTCTTTCTTCCTTGTCTTGGCCTGATAAAAGCCATCTGTGTCCAGAGTCATCAGTCCCTGACAGAGTTAGTTCACTGTATTTTACTGAGCGAGAGGCCGAGGCCACGATCATCTAATAGAGATCAGTGATGTGGAGCTGCTATCACCAGTTGTATGATCTATTTTAGCAGGTTCCCTCTAGGTTGGAAGGAAGAAGAACACGGAACCAAGGAGACAATCGGAGATCCCGCGGATAAGTTTGTGCAGCAGAAGATTGGCCAGTCAACTATGATATCAATGAGCCTTCTATGCTAGAGGAAGACTGATCATACATTGCTAAATTTGAGAGAGAACTCATTGCTGCTTCTTTTGTGAATGCCTGCTACGGACACTCTAGACATGCAGCGAAAGAGGGTAGTCTGATGAAAGAAGTATCCTACAGGATAAAGTACCGATGAGTTGTACAGGTCATCCCAGTCTTTAACACACCAGATAGTGATTGATGTATTCACATTGGAGAAAGATAACATTTAAGTGTAGTTGTTCCACATATCTAGAAACATTATATAACGTTAAGACAATAACGAGAAAATGGGGAAATCCATAAGAACATTTCGCAAGAAGACAAACGCCATGTTCATGGAACAGTGTTCTATTGTTTTTTTGTACTGTGCAAGATTATGAGATCTCAGTTTTCTCTACAAACTATTAGGAACAGTTTTTGTTAGGAACAAACATAATAGTGTTCCCGGACTGTAGTTTCGATTGGGACTCAGATTTCATGGTTATCAAGTGTTCATGGAAGATAACAAGTCTGGCGGAAAAGAGCGGCAATTGGTGAGGTCTATTGTACTGACTCGTGTGATGTCGTGTAATCCTTGCATGATGAGTGGACTCTGATCCTGACCTTTGAAGCTGCCATACACTTGCATCAGAATACACGACACACATTTTTCTTCACAGACACGTCTCATATATACATCTTTATAATTTTTAGAAGCAAGAGTTGTTGAGTATGTGCGTTGGGGAAGTATGTAGAGGGGCATAGTACGACAGTGAGAGAGTGATAGGAAAATGTGTGTGATGGAGTGTGTTGGACGGAAGCTGGTGGATCTCCAGATATTGATTAAAGTGAAAAAAATATTATGTGGGTGTTGACTCTCCTCACTCCAGGGACGACACTTTAAAGGAGGACACGACAGGTGCGTAGTGGAGGATGTATGCGTTGGTGGACGGGTAGGGAATGCGTGTGTGGGTGGGGAGAGGTGTGTGGTGTTTTGGTTGGGGATATTGTGTGGGTGAGGTATGTGTGTTTTGTGGTGTGTGAGTGGGGGTATGTGGGGTGGATAGGTAAGGGTATCTGTGTGGGTGTGAATATTGTGTGGTATCTGGGTGGGGGATATGTGTGTGGTGTGTAAGTGGAGATGTGTTGGTGAGGGATATGTGTGTGTATGTGTGGTGCGTGGGTTGGGAATATTGCGTGGTAGGGGGTGTATGTGATGTGCGGGTTGGGGATTGGGTTAAGGCATGTGTGGGTGGGTGGAAGTTGTATGTGTGGGTGGTGGGTGTGTGTGAAGTGGTTTGGGGATGTATGGGTGGTTAGGGAGATGTGTGGTGTGTGTGTGGGGGGGGGGGGGGGGGGGGGGGGGGGGAGGGACATGTCAGTTGGTGGGGATGTGTGTGTATGGTTTGGGGATGTGTGAGTGGATGTGCGATGTGTGGGTGTGGAGGGGGATTGTGTGCGTGGGGAGAGGAATATTGTGGTCGATGGAGATGTGGCTGGGGGATGGGTGGTTTGAGTTGTGCGTGGGGAGAGGATGTGGATGGGCGTGGGATGTGGGTGTTAGCGGGGGGAATGTTTGTGGGTGGCGAGGGTGTTTGGTGGGGGATCAGATGAGGGTAGTGTGTGTGGGTGGGGGGATAGTGCGCGAGGGGGGATGGGTCGGTTGGTGGGGTATGTATGTGTCCCTGGTGTGCGTGTGTGTGGGTAGGTGGGGGCGATGTATGGATAAGTGGGAGATGGGCCTCATAACATGGTAATAAGCCTTGTTTATGTTTACAACATTCATTTCACAATGTTTATTTTTCTTCCCATGTAAATGTATAAGTGCTCTTGAGAATGAAGACGAGTAGTGGATGTGGAAGGGGCCGAATGTAAGACCAGCTGCCTGCGCGCCCAATCATTTGTGACCCTAATAAAGTTGATTTGATTTGATTTATATCCAAGGTGAGGTATCAGACCCACCACACTCGGTCCATCGCGTTCGTCTATCGATGTGATTCTTCTCAATTTGCTTTTTGTTTTATGAACCATCACTGTGACACCAAACTCTCTATGAAATTATCTTATCAGGCCAGTCGCAAAGATGAATAACCGTAGAGATGGTGGCCGGTAGTGTCTGAATCTCGTGCGCGTGAGTCGTTGAAAAAGAAAGCGGGCCAACTCTACCAACGTAGACTACTCGATGAAGCCAAGTTACCGCCTCGGCGGAACATGCGTGATGTGAAGCCGCAATCATCAAGCCCTGAACATTCCAGCAAAGTACGACAGAGGATTGGGCATGTGGGACGGCCCACCCCGCTAGTGTAACAAGTGAAGCACTAGAGCACAAGGTTTCTAAATTAATAAAAATGCTGTACGGTCAGACTGTGCTTCTGACATAGTGCGAGTAGGTATGTTTTAGTATCACCCGTGGAACACAAGTTGGAGGGGTATATGTGTAGGCAAGGATATGGACAACAAACACATGTCAAAATGGTGATAGTAACGAAAGGTATGAATTTGAAACTAACTCCTGTACAAGTCTGGTATCTATTGTG
Organism: Cepaea nemoralis; assembly: GCA_014155875.1. Taxonomy (NCBI): domain Eukaryota; kingdom Metazoa; phylum Mollusca; class Gastropoda; order Stylommatophora; family Helicidae; genus Cepaea; species Cepaea nemoralis. The sequence goes on from JACEFZ010017245.1 coordinate 6,378, forward strand.
TCAAGGGTTAGTACGGAGGAAGACAAGTAGCGGGCGTCGTGTTCACTTCTGATTCTCGGGAGAGAAGGTGAATCGGAAGGATAGACTAGTTATACACTACAACTAAGACACATCACGTGTGGCCCGCATGGGATGTCATGATGTCACGACTTCAGACGTGGGTGAATGCGTAACATGTATATTTGTGCGTATAGATATGATGTGTGTCACCGATCATGCTGTGCGATCCAGAACCTCCTGGAGAACTGCGGTCCCATGTACTTTAAGGGACTTCTCGAATGCAATGGACATAGAAGTGTGGCGGACGAGTGGCCGAGTCGAATGTGATGCAGATATACAAAGATAAACAAAGGAAAGAAAAACCAAAACAAAAGAATATAAGAACATATCATTACAGCATGCATCACAATTTTATAACATACAAGAACGGGTAAGGAACACTACATTCAACAAAATAACAGCTAAAACAATTTACCCATAGACCTATCTAACATTCTATCTTTGAGAAGAAAAAAAAAAAAGGGTGGGGTGGGGGTGGGGGGGGGGGGGGGGGGGGGGGGGGTGGGGGGGGGTGGGGGGGGGGGGGGGGGGGGGGGGGGGGGGGGGGGGGGGGGGGGGGGGGGGGAGGGAGAGGAGGGGGGGGGGGGGGGATGGGGAATGGGGGGGGGGGGGGGGGGGGGGGGGTGGGGGGGGGGTGGGGGGGGGGGGGGGGGGGGGGGGGGGGGGGGGGGGGCGGGGGGAAAGAAATGCTAAAAAACACTAAGGAATGAGGTAAACAATGCTATTTCTATATTTAAGACCTTTTTTTTTTAAATTTATATTTGAACTTCAGAATAAAGATGATCACTTTGAGCCATTTTAGTTACGGATATCTTTGCTTGTGGTGATCTCTAGAAGTGCTCCAGTCTCCTCCCATAGATCACCCATCTCATTTCAGTACACAAACTCTGTAGCACTGGCAAGGATTATCATCCATCCACCATGTGCCATGCCATTAACGTAGGCGTCATGTTTCCGCCATCTCACTCTTGATCACCAGAGTACGTGGATCAGCTCGCACCGTGTCCTGATCGACCATGCCAACGTGGCCAAGCATCTATAGGTATTTACTTCTCTGCCTTCGCGTCTGCGTCTCTTCTCCTCAGATCTTGCCAGTGTGCACAAGTTCTCCAATTCATTTTTCTCATACCATGCCCAATAAGATTTTGACTCGCTATGTCTACTGTCTCTAATCAGTTATGGACTTTCATTATGTTTCTTGAAGGACTTGTTCCTGTGTTTTTCTGTCTGTCCATTGTAGTCTTTGCATTCTCAGAAACCACGTTTCCACAGCATCAGATGTTTCAGCTGTCTGCTCATTTCCACACTTCTCATCCATACAACAGTTACAGGTTCTATTTAGCACACACTCAACCACATCTCTTGTTGCAATTACATCTTTATTGTATTGGTCAGGGATGTCTTTTCATCTTGCAAAAGCTACTTCGCCATGGCGATTTTGTTCTATCTCTTCAAGGCTCTCATATTAGATGTTATGACTGTTCGGAAGATAGTTATACGATTAATTGTTTAATATGCTCACTTTACGTGTATATTACATGTGGTAATTCCTTCTTCGCTAGTGACGACCATAATCTGTGTCTCTACAATTCACTTCTACCCTAGTTGTTCACTGTGTGTATAACTGCATCTATAAATGTTGTAATCCTGCTCATTGTCTGCAATCAAGACTGTATCATCTGCATATCTAATGATTTATCTTCCCCCAATGATGATTCCTTCCATATCTTATATATTTCTGAAAATATTTTCACTGCACGGGGAAAAAAGACATTACACATCCCTGTCTCACACCTCTTAATAGGCTGATATTGACCTACTTCATTATCAATTCTTATGGCAGTTTGTTTCAAAATGTTACAGGTTTAAGTCTTTCCCCATCAACACGATCTTCAAGCACCTTTATCATGTCAACATGTCTTACTTTATCAAAAGCCTTCGTACAGTCAATGAAGCAAAGATGTAGATCTTTATTTACTTCTATAGAATGTTAAATTACTGTTCTCAACATATACATAACATTTACTGTACCCCTTCTACAAACTCACATTGTTTTTCTATTTCAGGATGCATTTTCCCCCCAACTCTTTGCATAATTCTTAGCAAAATCTTCGTGATGTGACTCATTATACTAATTGTTCGATGTTGATCACATTCCAAGGCTCCTGATTTCTTTGGGATTATCATATGTGTATACTAAAATTACATATCTGAGCACAAGTATACATGAGAAATGTTTTCATAATATAAAAATAATACTTGACACTAAGATGATGATCTATGAATACATGTATATGTGAAACCATAACATAAATACAAACTATTGTGCAATTATATCGGAGAGCTTTTTGTGTGTATGTGTGTGTTGGTGTGTGGGGCCCCGCGCGGGGCTCACCTCACAGTACTGCACACCATAAAGACACATCTACAAGTATGTGATTTTGAATTAATGATGACTGAAGCATATTCCACTTGCCTGAATTTAACACACAAAAGCCCCAAACCAGAAACCTGCTATCTGTCTGTGATGTACTAGGACCAGAAACCTGCTATCTGTCTGTGATGTACTAGGACCAGTCTGTGATGTACTAGGACCAGAAACCTGCTATCTGTCTGTGATGTACTAGGACCAGAAACCTGCTATCTGTCTGTGATGTACTAGGACCAGAAACCTGCTATCTGTCTGTGATGTACTAGGACCAGTCTGTGATGTACTAGGACCAGAAACCTGCTATCTGTCTGTGATGTACTAGGACCAGTCTGTGATGTACTAGGACCAGAAACCTGCTATCTGTCTGTGATGTACTAGGACCAGAAACCTGCTATCAGTCTGTGATGCACTAGGGACCAGAAACCTGCTACCAGTCTGTGATGTACTAGGACCAGTCTGTGATGCACTAGGACCAGAAACCTGCTACCAGTCTGTGATGTACTAGGACCAGTCTGTGATGCACTAGGACCAGTCTGTGATGCACTAGGACCAGTCTGTGATGTACTAGGACCAGTCTGTGATGCACTAGGACCAGTCTGTGATGCACTAGGACCAGTCTGTGATGTACTAGGACCAGTCTGTGATGTACTAGGACCAGTCTGTGATGCACTAGGGACCAGAAACCTGCTACCAGTCTGTGATGCACTAGGGACCAGAAACCTGCTACCAGTCTGCGATGTACTAGGACCATCACATTTTGTAGATATGTATGCACAGAGGAAAAGGTGGCCTGTCTTTCCCTCTCATAGCGGAAGCTAGTGCAGGCTATTAACTCTCATCTGACCTCGACATTATTAGCATAGTCTTCTAGTGATTACGCCAATGAGCTCATTATTTGCGTAGGTTACTGTGCCATAAATGTAAAAAGAGGTCTAAAACCGCTTGCAACCCAGTCACACTGCTCATCACCTAATCACTACCACCACCACCACAAAAAACTCAAATACAGGGTCACTATGTGAAGATGCTGTTCTCGACAATTCGAAGGAGGTAGGGCATTGTGCTAGAAGCTTACTGCCAGAGCAAACATTAACTCCTGTGCCAATCACAGAATACTGGATGTGAAAAATGTCACACACTAACATTTAAGTTTTCTATTAAAAGCAAGCTCTCAAAGTTACAGTGTGCACTAAACAACATGAATACACTGTGCTGTATATTTATTTTGAATTATATTTACAGTCTAACAACAAATTAGTCAGGAATGTTATTTTTCTGTGTTCAACTCTGAAATGGAGTGTAAAGTAAAATACAATCTATATGAACACACAAAGTTAACATTTATACAACTAACACAAATCAGTGGGAACTCTATATACTGTTTGCATTTTGCTTAAACATTTTGTTTGTGTGTGTAAACTTTAGACAGATAATGTAATTAAATCCCCTTTGATTTAAAATGTGAACTTTACTTCTCAAGTTTACATTAAATAGTGAGATTACAAATAAATTGTCAGTTATTTTGAGAGAATAGTGGAGGGTTGGATAAACTAAATATTAGTTAGTTAACAGTTATATTCAGACATATTTTCTGTATATTAACTCTTCTGTACCAAGCCCCTCATAATATGCTGATCAGTTACACACATATGGTCACAACATTGGTTTTCTTCACTCCAAGTCATTACTTTTATATCTCTGTGCAGGTTATTACTTTCAACACTTTTTGTTTGCTATTTTAACTCATTCAGTGCCATGCAGTTATTTTAACTCATAAAGGACTGATGTAACAACTCATTTTAAAGAAGTTAACTATGCACTGCTGATAAATTGACACGTTACCGTAAGACAAATCACACAACAGATGGTAAATAACAATTACTATTTCATCTTCTTCTGCATTCATTCTGAGTTTTTTTTTGGGGGGGGGGGGGGGGGGGGGGGCATGATTGTGTTGTGCCTGTTTACAGCAGAGCTGCGTTCTTGCCCTGTTAAGACTGACACATCCGACTTCTGCAAGCATTTGTTGACCAAGTTAACCTTCCCGAGGGTTTCATAGGACGTTTGACGCCACTGTTGTTATTCCCCCATCCCAGCTAGCCCATTTAGAACAGCCGAAGACACCCTGGTCAGCCCTCAAGGGAAGGCAGGGGCAGACCATAGGCATTCCCCACCATCCAAGGAGGCTTCCATAACCGACACATAGCGCTCTGGTACTGGGCTCACCCAAGGAATCTCCACGTTCTGTACATGGCTGCTTAGCCTCACTTCCGTATATTGGGTCTTCCAGTCACCACAGGCTGTTCCTCCAGAAACCAGAAGAATGCAGTCTGCAGATGTCATTCACACAGTGAGCTTTCGATTCAGACTTTCCATGTAATGGATTTGCTATCCAAGCAATATTCCATTTCGTGCCACTAGGACTCCTTTTCCACCTTTGATGGTGCCCACACAGTGAGCTTTCAATTCAGACTTTCCACTTGATGATTTGCTAGCCAAGCAATAATTACTATTTCTAAATGAAATAGGTAAAAATGGTTACATTTGTGTTTTTTCCTTCAGATATATGAAGACCTAGAAGCAAGTACCTGGATGGCTTGGCCTTGTGGCATGGTCGAGACAGAAACACGGAGCTGATCCACGACTCTGGTGATCGAGTGAGATGGCAGAACATGACCGCCCACGCTTACCGGCATGGCACATGATGGATGGATGGATATGAATTTTATTTGTCACTGTGATATTTCAGTTTTCTAGGTAAATTTTTACTGCCACAAATGAAATTAAATACTCTCACAGAACAGCTGGACTCCCTGGCCACATACAAAATGAGATGCAAGGTAAACTAAATACACTTGAAGAGAGATCATAACCATTAGGTCTAAAATATTAATCAGCAAAAGACAAACAAAATGAGAATAAATCAAACAAATGGGAGGAAAGCATGGCTGAATGGATAAGAATGTATGTATGGTCTTGTGTGCTGATGCAGAGTTCAACCCCTACACCGGTCAGTTGGACTAAAACATTGACTTGTCGTCCTTGACTATGGGGTGTAAATTACAAGTACCTCTGAAGTCGGAGTGGGTTCGCCTGATGGCAGGGGGCACTGGTAAAAGGGAAAGCTAATCCACATGCAAAATTCAGCCCAGTGCTACTAGAAGTAGTGCGTATGGACTACACAACTACACTTGAGTTCAAAGTGAGAAAGCAAAAAAAAATTAAAAAATAAAAATACATCAAATGATTACCCGTGGTGAAACTTCACTTTAAGAGGTGGAATCACAAACTTATTTAGGCAACAATGTAGACAATGGAGAATGGTAAAAGATTTTAAAATACAAAGGGTAAGAAGAGCTTTCATGGCGCTGGGAGATTTGAGGATGTCAAACAAAACTAGTACCCAACTTTGAAAATTTAACTATGTTAATTCAGTACTGCTATTTGGACATAGAGAACGATTAAATACATTGTTAATAAACCACAAACGTTCATGAACCGGAAAACACTGGTAGACATTCATTAAATGGTACCTATGGGGAAAATAAGAGCTAAACTGATACGACAAAATTACGAACATTCAACTCATGAAGAAAACTTAAATTCCAGCTAATCAAAAAAAGAAAATAGGACACATTGAGAAAATATGCTAATAGTATAACTAGAAAGTCCTGCATCCTGAACCCACAGGGTAAAGGAAATAGAGGTATATCTAAAAACACCATTAGAAAATTAGAGACAGAGGCAAAGAACATGGGGAGAATATTGAGGGAGATGCATGAGATAGTACATAAAAACAAATGGTGTAACATGAGGTTGAGGGTCAATACTCCAATTGGGGAATTACGGGGGTGGGGGAACAAAACAAGGAAACAACACTACATGTAGACGTTAAACACAGGACATCTTACATGTTCTCGGAGACGCTCCTGCAGGGCTTTGATCTGAGTCTCTCGGTTTTCCCTGCGAATCTCCATTGACTTTCTCAGTTTTTCTTTAGTTTTCTTACTGAACTCTTCACTCTCACTCTGTGCCTTGGTAACAACCTCAATTGCTTTCTGTCTCTCTTTGGCAAGCTGCTCCAACCGTTCTTGCTCAATCAACTGAGGGAATATATATTTATATGCAAGCAAAAGGAAATTAGAAGAATATACCAGCCACCTTGATGTTCTCAGATATATCTGTGTTACCTATACTGAAGCTGGGTTCACCTCAGAAACAAAATGCTGCTACAGTTTGAACAGCATACTCTGTTACAACCAAATAATACTAACATGTTAAAGTATGTGTTTCTGTTGAGTAATATTTATGAGGCAATAAACAAACATAATGAATTCAAAAATTTATACAGACAAAACTACCAAATAACTCTGTCCCAAACAATGCTATAGATTAACTTTTGTCCATCTGTGTCAGGTAAGCATGATGCATTATGTCTTTTACATCTGATCTAAAGAGGGGTTTCACAGTGAGAGGATCAACTTCAAATCAGCTATACATGGATGGGTCTCTTTCCGCAGGCTGGCCTGCCAAAAAACGCAGCTCCAGTGACAACTTTCAGGCGTCTTTGAGAAAATTGCACTCATGAGTCAGGAATTGAGCCCACGACCTTCAGAATGCAAGGCAGACGGTTTAAACACTTTGCTCAGAGACATTTGATTTAAGCATGCTAAATAAATCTGCAAAGCACAGCACAGTAAATGTTATGAAACTGCAGTAGTGCAGTGGTTATCATGCCTGTCAGTCGGCCTGGTGGTTATGGATTTTAATTTGCATCGAGGCCGATTTTTTAAAATGATGTGGGCTCTCAGGTTGTCCCAGCCCGGAGAGCACCAGGAAATCTCTTGGGAAATGAAAGTGGCTTGTATGATATTGAGCACATCACCCCTAGAGTACCAATTGGTCTATAATAGTATGGACTATACCCAAAAGGGTCCTTTACTTACAGTATATGTTACGACTTTGAAAGTAATACATTCATGCTATTGTCAATGTTAATTATTATTGCTTCTGCAAACTTTAACAAGCGAGAATTTTGTGTGTTAAACAACATGTGAAAGTCAATGTCTATCAATCACATGGCCGCTTTTGAGCATATGCCTAGCAAGTGATGAAGTGCAAGTGCGGCCCCACTATGCTGCCAACAGCCCAAACCAAAACCAGACGAAACTAGTTCCCTAAACTCAAGGTATTCATCCAGCTAACCTTTCAAGGGGATGACGTAATGCAACGTCTACAAGACCGGCTCATTACAGCAGTAGGCCGAACATTCTGTGCTGCAACTCCAGTCATTAGGTACAGAACCACGCTGATTCCCACCCCAGCAGTAAAAGAGCCTGTTCCTCTGTATGCCAAAAACAATTGCATTTATAAATTCACATGTAGTTGCCAGTCTACCTACATCGGCACAACAGAGCGACAGTTGAACAAGAGTGTCAGAACACATATCTTAATGGACCGACAAGATACTACTCACAGGCAATGGGAGCTTAGTGGGGCAGACACATCGGAAGCTTCCCACTTCATCAATTGCTAGGCATATGCTCGAAAGCGGCCATGTTATTGATAGAGACATTACCTTTCGAGTGTTGTGTAACACACAAAATACTCGCTTGTAAAAGTTTGCAGAAGCAATAATGATTAATCTATACAAGCCAGATTTGTACAAACAGAAAGAAATGTTAGTCAGCTTTAAAATTACTATGGTAGACAATTGACATTACTGTGCAAACATGTGTATATTTCTGTTTGAAAGATTTATCTAATTATTTTACTTTATGTTGTGTGAATTCTGCAGTATGTACCTGACGAGATGCAGCGAAATATGCCAGGCAATAAATTGTGCAATCTATTGTTTGTGTCTTCACTATTCAAATTCACTATGGGAAAACATTGTATTGAATGTTGTTATTGTCCTCTTTGGCCTTCTGTGAAATCTGAAGCTTATTGTGTAGGTGGAAAAGTCAGACTTACACTTCGACGCTCTTCAGCCCTCTTTAGCTTATTTTCAATCTGTTCCTGCGACAGTTCTCTCTTTTTAACACCATTCGGAGACAGTTGCAATGGTGATCTAATAGTCTCCACTGATGCAGGTTTCAGAATCACATCAAAGCTGATACCTCCTGGTTTGGGCTTCTGGTTTTCTGAAAATAAACACCAACTGACTTCACACGTTTGACAATTAAGTTACATAATTTGAAATGTAGCCTATCTAGGAATATTATTTAATATTACTTCAGCAAACTCTTAACTTAAAATAAAAAAGAATACTTTACTAATATATTAAATAAATATGCATATGTCCAGATATGAACTGTATTTATTATGCAAAAATGCCTTCAAATTCTTTTATGACAGATTCAGCTTATAATGCTTGGACAGACAAAAGTCATATCCCATCCAATTTGACTTAATTAAACTACATTTCTAAGAGACATCAAACTAAATTTACGACATGTTTGCTTTATTATGATGACTGACTGTAGCAAGTTAATTAAACAACAAACTACAGATGGGTAGAAAAGACTATCTCATTAACATGTTTACAGATGGGTAGAAAAGACTAACAGTTATATACATGCAAACTCATACAATGCACAGACATATGGTGTTCACATTCTGCAAGTGTAAGTAGCAAACAAACAGCAGTGAACACACTGAAGTAGTACCTGGCAATGTACCAGTTTATGAGGAAACATCATGCTGACATGAAAATTGCTTATTGGACAATATGACAATAAAATGACATGGAAATACAGGTACATGAATCATTAATTCTTTCAGTTTATTTAGACAAAACAAATTGTTTAACCAAAAGAAAAACGTAACAGAAATACATGTCCACTTTCTGTGTACTAAAGACACTTTTAATGAAGCAAAATAAGTATAAGGGCTAGGCATAAATGTGGCTTCACAATATATAAACATATAATAACAATGACAATGGGAGGGGTTTTAGATTAGACACTTCTACCTGATGTAATAGACACAAATGTGACAACGACGACGCAATGATGTACACAAAGCACACATAAATTAACCGATTGTAACAACTGTCACATAGTTCAATGTAGGCGCAGTGTATACAGAGTCAAGAGTCCAGTGAGTATGGCACATTACGCTTACAGGTAATGGAACCATAGATTCTGCTATCGACTCACTATTTATTTACAGTGGATACAGTTATGCTGATCTATTATTTTTGTGTGACAAATAACAACAACACAAGCAACAACCTATTGGATGAAGAGTATTCTACTGAACAGATCCCTACCTATACAAGTCAGAGAATGAGGCGGGTGTACAGTGTTGTATCGAGTGTTGTATTTCTGGGAATTGTCCGGGGAAGAAAGGTGACCAGGAAGAGTGCTAGCCACACCTCCTATGTCATGACTGGAGTATATGAAGGTCTAACATTTCACACTAAAATTTCAGTATTTGCTATGGGACCTTTAAGCTAAAATGTTAGTTGCATATCATTTACAGGGCATTGCAGTCAACCCCAGCATATTTTGTTGTTTGTGATCTATTGGCTAGTTTACGTTCAGTAGTTTGCAATGCTTTCTGAACGACCAGTACCCATACACTTTCATATAAAAAAACAACGCAAGGTGGTCTGCTGCAAAATCGCCCGCAGCTGTGTTTCGGACTGCATCCATAACTCTTTTGCCCCGAAGCTGGCAATGGGATCTTTACACAGTGAGAATTAAATAAATTTATTGACCCTCTAACTTGCCTCGAGGCATTTTGGATATATGGTGCTAATCCCACAGATAATTGGCACTCGATGGGTTGAGTTGAATTGAGAACCGACAACACTGCACTCAGGACATTCCTATACGTGCTCTGTCCCCTCGCTCAACAGCCTACGAAGTCATGCTACTAATCGTTCCCACCGCTATCTGATTAAAAGTTCTCCAGGTCTTCCCTATCAGTTTTGAGTCTTCCAGAACCCCTGCCGATCCCCCGCAATCCACATTCTTTCCACATATGGGTTCTCAATCTGTTCCTCCACCTGGTCCCAAAGCGCACGACCACCTCCTCCTTGTCCATAGGCAATCTACCACCAAGAGGTGCATTCCCTGCTAGCCTATCAGCCTGTTCATTCCCCCGCATGGCCAGGGCAAAATATCCATACAATTCTCACAATCTGTGACCTCTGAAGCGACGATAGCCATTCCACATGACACATTCCTTTCTCCGCCTTACTAAGCATACTCTTTGAATCCATAATGAATACAATGTGTGTTGCAGTAGTCTCCTCCAGCCAACGGAATGCCGCTGTTACTGCCTCCACCTCATGCTGGAGGTCGTAGTCTCATATGCCAGACTCTCCTTTTTCAAGACTTCCCCCATTAGCCTTTGCAATAAAGCCCCAACCACTTCGTCTGTTTCTCACCACTTACCCATTGGTGTAGATGACTATTCCTTGATGTGTGCTATTCTTGATCAGCTGTTGCACTTCAAACTCAGTGCGGCCCGCTGCCCATTCCCTGCACGACCCAGTGTTATTATTACATTGTGCCAGTCCGCCATGTCTTCAAGAACTTCAACCCACTCTTTCTCACGATTGATGGTCTCTAGATCAAACACCTGACGTACAGAAAATTCTGCCTGTGCCATCCAGGACCTGCCTCGTCTTAGTCTAAGACCCTTGCCTATATCCATGGCTGCATGCAGCGAGTGATCCCTATCTGCAGAAACTCTCGGGTACCATCTGGACTCGATGGGTGATGTGGTCAATATCGCAAATGGCCATCTTTACTTCTCAGGACATGACCTGGTACCCTTTCACGGCTGAACTGACTTGCAAACCTAGGTGGATTTTTTTTAAAGTCAACTTTGTGGGGATTTGAATCTATGATTACTGTGCCAGCTGGCAAGTGTGCTAGCCACTGTGCGAACATGGTTCCCATCATATAAAATCACACTACCATAAAGTAGGCCAGTTGGATGGGGTTTTTCATAGAATGCTAAGCAATCCCACAAACAATACAGACCTATAATCAAGTGCTAGTATTACCTACAAGGAAAAGACATGTCACTACATGGCCACGTTAGAGTAGAGTGGGACTGGAGAACATTGTGACATCTTAAGAGATTTAGGGGGGCTGCGTAGTCTCGAGGTATGGTGTTCGCCTCGAGTTCTGGAGGTACCAGGTTCAAGCCCCGGTGATGACCGGAATTTTTTCACGTGGACTTCTAGTAATAAAATTTCACCTGGTCTCTGGGTAGTGAGATCGGACACCTGTGTGTATTGTTGCGCACGTAAATTTGAGTTAGAAGGAGAACGGAGCACTTATGGGTTGCACCCATGTGCTGTGATGTTGATCCATCAACTAATCTAAACTTGAAGAGACTGAGGGGTGCTAGGGACAGCATGATAGGTGGAGAAGTTGCTGGATGGGCTGAGGATGTGGCAAAGAAAATAATCAAGAATGAAATTTATTAATAACATAGGAAACATGATCGTCGAGGAGCATGACTCCTGTACCGCTTTGCATGGCAAAAAACATCAATTTGAAAGATACTGCTCTGTGCTTTTGTCACATTCATCTGTGTGAAACAACGTACTGTACATATATTAATTTTGCTGCCAATTCCTACTCACTCTGATTCTTAATGTAAGCGAACCTATTAACAAACTTATGCTGATAAAAGACCTTACACTGATTAAAATATTTTTTTTTAAAAACATGACAACTATCCAGTTAATATCGACACAAAAGCAATGGGTAAAATTAAAGACAATTATTACTATTCAGACTTAGAAAATACACTTATGCAAAATAAACAGCAAGAAAATTATTAATCTGGAAAGGACATGATGTGCACACAAACCCTGTCTATTTTCAGTCAATTTCTTGAGCATCAATGAAAGTCTTTACAAATCCCCATACGACTGATATGTAGTCACACAGCATCAATATTAGGAAACAAAAATGCTGGTAACATCTGTGTGCCTTTAAGAACTGATAAGATGGCCGATAATTATTTTCTCATTAACAGTTTTACATACTTCAACTATTTGACTGACAGCATTCACAGATGTGTCTAACTTTGATGTCTTGTACATCAGCAGATTTTTACTTCTCGTTGGATTATTCAAATTATGCTATCTTGTTATATCTTCTAAGCTTATACCTAGCAAATATGGGATGAGATCTTTATCTTTCATTGAAGACATGCAAGCTAAGAGAAGAGGATTTTTGAAGTGTCTAGATCAGTGGTTCTCAACCTTATTTGGCCCATGCACCCCTTCATCATATGTTCGGAATCCCCACCCCCTTTTTTTTGCATTTTCTCCCTGTAAATTCCCTCCCCCCTTTTTTTTACACAGTATACGTACAAATTGAAGTTAAATTTAATAACACATACTAGCACACATCTAGACATCTACATAAAACATGATTTGCGGGTCTATTGGTATTATAAAATGAATTTCAGAAGGGCAATAAGTATGGAGGGGACAAAAAAAAAAATAAGTAATTGGTTTTTGTATTAACGCAATCTTGAAATATTCTTAACACCCCCCCCCCCCCCTTTCAACCCTCAATTTCGGGGAGAGGGTGGGGTGGGGGTGTGTGGTGTGGGGGGGGGGGGGGGGGGAGAGAGAGAAAGAGAATTTCCCACTGGTTGAGAACCACCAGTCTAGATACAGTCTTGTCTTTCTGGCACACTAAACTCTTTCTGTCCTAAGCAATTGTTACTGTTAAGTAATAAATGTTTAGGGCGAGACAACTGAATCATGGACAATTAGCAGACTAGTGAGAAACAAATGGAGGCTGGAAACAAAAAGATATTGAAGAATGCTGAAAATGCCAGGGACAGATAAAAAAGCATAATGATTTCTTGAAGGTAGTTAACTCACAAAGAGAACTAGTAACTCACACCAGAATAAGACTATATACTTTAGGCACATCATGAGATGGGGAAAGCTGGGGTATGTTGTGATAACATGAAAGTTGCAGAGGGAGACCAAGAGAGAAAAAATGCCATTTGGCATCATGACATGGAGGAACATCTGTAACAGAAATTATTGGCAACAAAACATAAGGCTGTGGAAGACATGGTGACTAATGTCATATAGCATGGACAATAAAGAAAAAGAGAAAGTAATGACTGATACAGTGGTTGGCTGTAACAACTAAATAAAGCAAAATACATCAAGAAAAGCATGCCATGTCAGGAGTAACCAACAAACACATGATAAAATGCTTGGTACTGAATGAGTCAGGAGATGCAGTAGCGCAATGGCTAGCAACCTGGCCTGTCATCCGAGTGGTCGTGTGTTTGAATCCCAATTGGGGTGGATTTTTCCCCCCTAAACTGACCTGGGCAGCAAGGTTGTCCAGCCTAAACTTAATATCAGGAAATGTCCTGTGAAGACAAGGCAGCCAGCATAATACAGACTACATCACCTACTGAGTGCTGACTGGTCTATGACAATACGGGGCCGGCACCATGTGCCCAATATGTCTTAAGATGTGTCAGTCTGTTCATAACTTTACTTACTGAATAAGTTAGTATTTTTTTATTTTAAATCTCTCCTGCACAATTATGAACATCTGTATAAACATATGCACATATACTTATGTTTTGAGATACACACTTATAGAATCCATGCAATAACAATGAAAAGCCATGGGCAATTTGCAACTGAATACGAGCACAATATGCATGTTTCAAAATTAAACAGTCATGATTACCTTTACCCTTCAAAACGACAATGGCATCATATGCTTGTCGATTTGGGTGTATGCGAGGCTGGACAGATTTCTTTTTTATTGGTTCCCTCATGCAAAGAAAACTGAACAAACTGCACACTTTAATTCCAACATGAGCAGCAGTGAAGGAAAAGCGCAAACATTAGATGCACTGACATGAGTATTAGACACTATTTTAAAACTGACGAAACAACAGATTTCAATTGCCTTTTAAGTTGGTTGGCTGTCAATTTTCTGGAAAACTTGAGTGATAACTCTTTTAAATCCCGTGCACTGGCGTTCAGGTTGTCTAAACCCTAAAAAAGGCTTGTATCTACTGGGTGTGAGATTGTTCTCCCAACCCTCTTACTGAAGAAACATCTCCAGGTGGACATGTTACAGAGCTCTCATACCCCTCTCCAAGCTCAGAAAGCAGAAGAGTGCAATACTGGCACTAAAACTTCACGTCTGCAGTCAGGCAAATGAGAATGCAGCCAGGTCATGATTGAGCACAGGCTGGCAATGTTTTTTGCGTGAGATTTAGGTATTTCTTTGTCAACACTCCAACATAGTAACCAGAGATTAAACCTTTTATGTTACAAGTTTCTTTGAATGCAAATGCAAGCAGCAGAATTGTTTTTTTTTTAAAAAAGCAAAACCATTTTAGACAGACATTTCAGTTTTCCTATCTAAAACTGAAGAATAACTTAAATAGTCACACTAAATAAAAACAAGCAGAAATTCCAGAGAAAAACCTGCAGAAAGATCGGCTAATGAAAGGACCTTGTAGCGGTGCATGATGAGGTAATTACCTAGACGCATGTACCTGTTATTGGAAAACAAATACAGAAATAGATGTATTTATAACAAATGTGTTGCTAATAACTTTAAATTAAGACTCAAAAAACATAACCATAACTTTTGAGGAGACCAATGCCAAAACCTACTAGTTCTAGTTATGGCCACTACAGCAATGTTACTATGAAGAGAACAAGCTGTGATTACTTCATAAATATTGCTGGACTGTGTTGACAAATTCAGCGTACACTGAATACTTTAGTCATTATACAATGAGAGCTAACAAAGAAAATGCTACTCATAATTTAGATGTCATAAAATATAATAATTGAATACTGTAACTAATAAATATATATTCCGATTACTAGAAGTAAATTATTACATTATTTTTTTCAAACTGAGCACTCACCAGCTGCCATTCTATGTCTTGCGTTTGTCTAATTCTATCAAAACTGCACTTGATGCTGGTCAGAGAACTGCAAGAGAGTAGTACATTTATTAGATACAGGCATATTCAAAAAGATATTTAAGGAAACAAAAATGAACAGGACAAGACTATGTAGATTACATTCAACATTACCCATAAAAGAAACATCATCTGAACCACTGACAACCCAGTCTGGTTACAAGCAGCGAAACACTGACACAGGATGACCCAAGACAAACTGCGACGAATGATGTCATCTGATCAATAACAGTTCTGGCTGAGCTCCAGACACTAAAATACGTGTCAGGATAGTTATTGATTCAGACCCACATGTTCAAGACTGGTATTCACATAAACATTACCCCTGTGCTTGCTTCCGACAGTATTCAAATCTAATTCCTCCAGATAACGTGAAAACTATTTGAAGCATAATTGTAATTATTAACAAAACATTTTTTTTCTTTTTCGCATATCCTTTACAGGACATCGCTGTCAACACCAGCATTTTTTACCGCTGTCGATTTCTTGGCAAGATTACACTCAGTATTTTGCCATTTCTTTCTGAGCGGCCGGCTCACTTACCCCGTAAGTTACCAACACGACGAGAACTAACAAAACATACAAAGTTTATATTTATTTACTTCAGATATTAGAGGAAACAAAATGTATAAATGTATATTAAAAATAATTTTTTTTTAAAAGCAATTGGACATGCAGAAAACAACTTTATCAGACAACAGTGATAACAGGAGTTTCCTTTTTCAATAGCTACTTGACCTAACCAATTACAAGTAAGCTGATATTCCTAATAATAAATCGACAGTTTCAAATTGCATTAAGCTAGACAACTGGCATAGAGTTACCAGAATTCAATTGTGTTAGCCAGATATTTTCAGGCAAATCATCAACATACAATTTCTTTTATCCTGGCTAAACCAGCACATTTAAAACTTATACTTCACAAAAGCACATGTGAATTTAATTTTAACACACTTCTAATAAATTCCAACACACTGAACATACAACACAGCAGCCTCACGTTATGAAAATACCTGCAGTGATTAGAACCATACAATCATACTGTTTGAAGGAGTGGAAAGAAGAGAGTGAGGGAGGGAGAGACTTCAAAGCTGTATAGCCCTTCTTAGTCATCCAATCAATGGAATGAATCACCAGCTCTTCAATAATTCCAGCCAGTGAGATGCCATCCCTGGGGGAACTGATGGGGGAACAGATATAATGGGAGGGAAGGAGTGAGACAGACACAGGATAATTGACTGCAAATTTAAAAAAAAAAAAACCACACATCAATAACTCTTTAAAAAGTGATGCATGTTCAAATGTAATGATATATTTATTATGTAAGCAATGCCACTTGCAAGTTTAACAGTCCAAGTGTTTTTAGCTTTTCAGTCAAGCATTTTACATAAATGAAGGAATGCATGAAAATGTGCTTACTGTCCTCAGAAAGTAAGTTACAATCATATAAACATGGTCCTTCAGCTAAGGACAATAAACAAATACAGCCAAACAAGTTCTAAAGCTGTTGAAGTCATCAAATACTTAAACACAATGTCACTTGAAAACTCAGCCTCAAGAGAGGGAGGAGAGGGGGAAGGTGTGTGTTTGTGTGCCTGGTGGTGGTGTCAATCTGCAGCCAGCTTAGTGCCTCAGCACTGAACCCAGCAAGCCTAAACCAAAACTGCTGGCTACAAGAATACATAAGCACCAAATATTGATCCATGCTGAGTCTGGTGAATCATCACCCAAAGCGCTGTAAGCATCCACAAGCCAAATGTTAATGGATAGAATTACTAGAAGCACTCTGAAGTGGGGTGACAATCAATGAAAATGACAAGCTGAATGTCTGGAAGATAACACAAATGCTTTATGCAGAAAACAAATTAAAACTACGTAGTGTTTTAAAGTATCCAACTAATGTATGTAATTATACTAAACAAAGTGAATAAATGTCCTGGATACAGGGTTTACTCTCTCGCTCTCTGTGTGTGTGTGTGTGAGAGAGAGAGAGAGAGAGAGAGAGAGAGAGAGAGAGAGAGAGAGAGAGAGAGAGAGAGGAGAGAGAGAGAGAGAGAGAGAGAGAGAGAGAGAGAGAGATAATACATCCCAATAAGTAAAACATAATATATATATATATATATATATATATATATATATATATATATATATATATATATATATATAGAGAGAGAGAGAGAGAGAGAGAGAGAGAGAGAGAGAGATATATATATATATATAATACATCCCAATAAGTAAAACATAAAATATAATCAGTAAAGTGTACACAAATTGACTAAAAATCTTATGGGTTGCTGAGACAATGGATGAGGTGTAAGATGAATCCGGTGCTACGGAGTTCATGCACTGAGCTGAGATTCTCCTGACTCAGGCTTGAGTTGACTCTCAGCCATAAGCAGATAGAAAGGATGGAAAGGATACAGAATGAAGCTATGCGCATTATTCTTGGATGTACAAGAGATACAGCATGCAGGGCGATGCGCTACCTTCTTGATTTTCCAACCATTGAAGAGAGAATACAAGTTTGCAGGGCACGCGCCTACCTCAGAATTAACGCAAACACACAACATCCACTGCATAGTGAAATTAGGAAGGTGAAGGGCAGAAGGTTAAAAAGAGGACGGTTGTGGATGGGTCAAGCCGAAGACATTCTTCAACAGGTGTGTTCACTTGAGGACTTAGAACCTGGCGAGGAGTGGGTGCAAGTGCCAACAGACTTCTGCACATCCTTTTCAGTTTGCATCCAACTAGATAGAAAATGCAGACAAGAAAATCCGGCTGCTGTTGAGGCTGAAGTACAAGCGTTGATTTTCGAGAATTCGCTAGACGGTGACGCGGTCATCTACACAGATGGGTCGGTCGTTAGACATGTGAGAAGCTCATGGGCCTTTACAGCTCGGGCCGGAGGGAGAATTGTGAAGGAGGACTCTGGTGCTTTCACTGAAACCACAAGTAGCCTGACCATGGAAGTCATGGCAGTAAGTAAAGCAATAACATGGCTCGAGACACAGACATTCACTAGGGCTTGTTTCCTTAGCGACTCAATGAACATGATCAAGAGGATAGAGGAGGGGTCGATCCGAAGAGAATGGCTGCTGCCTCTGAAGCGGTCTCGGCAGGTCATGCGGGAGTACAAGGAAATGAGCGGGCTGACAAGCTCGCAGGTGAGGCTACTGTGGAGGGCGGACGCGCCATGGACCAGGCTGACATTCTGAATGCTCTACGGGAAGTGAGATTTTTGCGAGAACCAAGTGATGACTGTGAATCTACAACAATGGCCAGACTGCAGGAGCAGCAAAATTAAAAGAGGGGTGGCCAAACAAGAACACTACGCAGGAAGCCAAAGAAGATTGATAAACCAACACAGAACTGGCGTCGTTAGCCGCTACACGCTGCGGGATTTGCTGAGGAGGGGATCCGAGCACTTATGGACTGAATGGTTCGATGTGCAACGAGGATGATCTGTCGACTAACTAACTAACAAACTTGTGGGTTATACCCGTGTGTCATGATGTTGATCCGTCAACTAAACTGAAATGAAAATGAGCAACAACATATATATGACAGAATACCAACCTCTACGGGGTTATATATTATTTACCATGGTTAAAAGCTATTGAATGCCAGCGTGTCACTAACTATACCACAATTTATGTTCCCAAGTCAAAGATGAGAAGTCAACATTTTAGTCCAATTGACAATCTCCCACATCAGCACATTGAATGTTTAAGAACGAGCGTTGTTATCTATTCAGCCATGCTGACATATTTTCTTTTGAACTATTGTCCACTTCATCACTATTATGTCTTGGGGGGGGGGGGGGGGGGGGGGGGGGGCAACACAACTTTCTTTTAATAATTGTATTCTTCCCTATTATAATCAACACATCTCCTTGATCTTCAACATTACTACCTTTGTGACCACCAGCACTATACTATTAATCCTCATAATCAGCTTCTTGTTTATGCTGCTTCATAAAACAGGTAGCAAGCCGAGCCTAATTCAAAGTTGAATTAAAAGAAATAATTTGATCAAAAAAACAAAAACTGTTCCCAAATAGGTCAATATTTTAATACAACTACCTTTATTGTCATGGCCTATGTTTTAGCCCCTAAAGATGTAATATCTTCCCTAGGTAGATATTAAAACACAAATTCCCCCATTTATGCTAATCTCATAATTTTAAAACAATAAGTAATATTTTATTAAAGTAATAAATTATATCCTTATTTGGTAGCTATTTTCATAAAGATCCAATTTGGCAAGTCTGTAAGTGTCACAAAAGCAACAAGCAACTGGGTCACAAACCCTTGATCTTGGACTATGAATCAACAGGCCATCATATTAACGCTTTATGTTAACAACGTTGACTATCTGATTATATATGATTCATTTAAGCAGATAATTGATGATCTTGGGAGGTATATAATATTCTTAAACAGGATGGTTGGCTTTAGAATGGCTTTTGCTATTTATTTTATTTTCTTTAAAGATATACATATGATTGTTAATGATTTAGTGAAGACAATGACAAATGTCTTAAATTAATTCAGAAATTAGCATCTACATTACACATCATTAAGAATTATTGTAACCCCAAAAGGCCATGTAGAAAATATAATCCATGAAATATTCTCGAGGTATAATTACCTCAATTAGTGAAGCTCATTACAGATTTCTGCAGCAGAGTAAACGCAATCCATAATTACCCACTTTGATACTACAAGCATAGACTTGTAATATAACGGTTTATGATTAATGAAGACATGAACAATAGATTGCACGATTTATTGCCTGGCACATTTCACTGCATCTCGTCAGGTACATACTGTAGAAATCACACAACATAAAGTAAAGTAACTAGATAAATCCTTCAATCTGAAATGTACACATATTTGCAGTAATTTAAATTGTCTACCATGGTACTGAAATTGTTGTGTGAATATGTGTACATTTCAGCTTGAAGGATTTATCAGTTACTTTATGTTGTGTGATTTCTGAAGTATGTACCTGACGAGTAAAGGTCGGATCTGTGGCGAAGAGGTTACGGACGCAGTTCGTAATCCTGCATACTGTGTCCGAAACAGCTGCGGACGATTTGGCAGCAGATCGCCTAGCGTTTTTTTGTTTTTTTTTAAAATATTAACCCATTACAGGGCAGACGCTTGTCCGTTTTTAGCCCTGAACGGGCAAGATTTTTTCAGGTTCGGTAAAATTTCGGGTTGCATTAGTAAAAACATCACAAATAAGGTGTTAGTCAACCGATTTTAGTTAAATAAACAACACAATGAAGGGAAAAGCATGCAGAATGTTACTCACGTGATTGTTGTCGGTAATCCATATATGAACACAAATATTTACGAAATACAGCATATTGTTTGTGATTTTCCGCCATCTATACGGCAATTTACACACACATTTTCAGAATCATAATCACTTTCCTTAAAGTCTGACTCACGACTGCTAATGCAAAGTAACACTTTTCACTGATATCTAGCTGCGATTAGTAGTCAACTTCGTGCCCTTTAATGTCACTTAAATTGAACCTTGCGAAATCTCGGCTATCACTTGAAGAATCGCTGAAATCCATTTTGAAAAACTAAGCGTAAAAATCCCGAAAACTATCAAAAAAAGTATGTAAAAGTCCATTCAAATTCATAGTAGGCGCTTACAAATGACGGCCACGTTGTCAAGCTATCGGCGAAAGCTAAAGTAGCCGTCGGAAGTGTCGGAAAGCCGAGAGATCGCGTTTTTACAATGCATAATAGTATCGGGCGGTTTCAGACGATATGCTCGTTTAAGCGATCAGCCGCAATTGGACGTTTTGCCCTGTAAAGGGTTAAAATGGTATGAGTACAGGTCGTTCAGAAAGCAATGGCAAACTACTAACGCAATCTTGCCAAGAGATCATAAGCAGCCAAAACATGCTGGAGTTGACTGCTACATCCTGTAAAGGAAGTGCAACTAACTTAACCTGACGAGATGCAGCAAAATATGCCAGGCAATAAATTGTGCAACCTATTGTTCATGTCTTCGCTATTCAAATAATGGTTTATGTCATCTACTTATACACGCCAACATTTTTTAAGCAAACAGGAATGTAATTAATTGAAGACAAATTATTACAGTAATGTTTTAAATAATCAAGAGCCGTTGACAATTAATTTTACAAGGCACCACAACAGCTAAGCATGTGATAGCCTATGACACAAGTTTTCAAGCCAGCAATTCTGAATGTTCCCGTCATTTGTGCAACTGTGACAAAGTTAATTCACCAAACAATATCCAAGCTTATACAAAGGGGAGTCATTAAGTAACGTATTTTACGAATCACTTTTCTACAAAAGCGCAAAATTTTGTGTGTTAGTTAGTTAGTCGACAGATCATCCTCGTTGCACATCGAACCATTCAGTCCATAAGTGCTCGGATCCCCTCCTCAGCAAATCCCGCAGCGTGTAGCGGCTAACGACGCCAGTTCTGTGTTGGTTTCTCAATCTTCTTTGGCTTCCTGCGTAGTGTTCTTGTTTGGCCACCCCTCTTTTAATTTGCTGCTCTCGCAGTCTGGCCATTGTTGTAGATTCACAGTCATCACTTGGTTCTCGCAAAAGTCTCACTTCTCGTAGAGCATTCAGAATGTCAGCCTGGTCCATGGCGCGTCCGCCCTCCACAGTAGCCTCACCTGCGAGCTTGTCAGCCCGCTCATTTCCTTGTACTCCCGCATGCCCTGGCACGAAGATGAAACTAATCTTTGCCAGCCGAGACCGCTTCAGAGGCAGCAGCCATTCTCTTCGGATCGACCCCTCCTCTATCCTCTTGATCATGTTCATTGAGTCGCTAAGGAAACAAGCCCTAGTGAATGTCTGTGTCTCGAGCCATGTTATTGCTTTACTTACTGCCATGACTTCCATGGTCAGGCTACTTGTGGTTTCAGTGAAAGCACCAGAGTCCTCCTTCACAATTCTCCCTCCGGCCCGAGCTGTAAAGGCCCATGAGCTTCTCACATGTCGGATGACATGTGTGTGCTATTTCTCAACATAGTATCCTGTTCCCAACATAGAGGACTGTGTTGGATGTTTCAAAACCTCAAATGTCAGATAATCATTGTGTATCCACTGGCTGCACAGTCATATGAGGATGTGTGTCTGTTGTGCAGCAACAATTCTCTTGAGAGATGCCCTGGTGTTTTGATCATATCAATGAATCAACGAATCAATCAATCATGCGCCATGCCGGAAAGCGTGGACGGTCATGACTTGCCATTTCACTCGATCACCAGAGTCGTGGATCGGCTCAGTGTTCCTGTCTCGTCCATGCCATGTGGCCAAGCCACCCAGGTATTTTCCTCTCGGTCTGTTCCCTTCGATCATATCACAGGCTTCAATTTGTTCACTAGCATGTCACTATTTTGAATACTAGTCAATTTCACTCCTTTCCTAGAAATACAGGACCTTGATATCCCAAAAGATTATCATGACTTCTCCAGCGGGTTCTATGTCTTGAATTTTTTTCTTAACTGGAGACACCAGGGATTTCTATTGCATTGGCTGCTATTTGCTCTCTGGTTCATAATGATGCACCCAGGACTAATTTCCTGTCACAATTTGACAGAGAAAAGCATCTCCTCGAGCAAGACGGTCTAATTGTTCCTGCAGTGCACATTTCTGATAATTGGAAAGCTGTCCTGGAACCCAAATGTTACACACTTTCATCAATGACAATTTTGTACACAGCACTATGACTAATGTTGAAATCCATGGCTAATTCATCAATAGTGAGTGGTTTGTTGTCATAGACTTGGTTCATGTGCTTTTTCAGTTGCCACACTTGCAGTCTTGCACTGCACGCTTCATCAATGCATTTTGACTTCCATGTTTTAAATCTTTCTACCCAATCATATGCTCTCTCAAACTGTCTCCTTACTGAACCATCATTCTTCTGTACATTTCACAAGGTTCCACATCTTCTGACCACACAAAAATGAATAACGCCTCACTGCTCTTCCACAATGTAAGCCAATAGTGGTGCAGCCATTTTGTAATCATTATTGAGCGTGCGAAAACTGCTCGATCCTCATTACCCCTACATGAAGTATTGCATAAGAACCAGCTTGTGCCCTGAAATAATATTTTGCGTTGTCTATACTCTTCCATGCATTTTGTAATAAAATCTCTTAATTACTTTTCTCAAACTTATTGTGGAAGCGAAGCCATGGTAGTGTAGTTGCTAGATACTCATCTGCAGGCCCAGTTGTCATAAGTTTAAATCTGCATCAGTGCAATTTTTGTTTAATTTAACCCGAGCTACAAGGTCTACCCCGCCTTAAATTGGTACCAGGAAATGTCTTGGGAAGTAGATGGTTGGAGTAATACTGACATATCACCAGACTGTTGATCTGTCTATAAAATAAAAATATGGGTGTAACACTATATACTAGCAATGTCAGTTTTTGGTCTTTTATGTAATTTGGGGGGGGGGGGGTGTGTGTGTGTGTGTGTGTGTGTGGGGGGGGGGGGGGGGGGAGAGGAGAGAGAGAGAGAGAGAGAGAGAGAGAGAGAGAGAGAGAGAGAGAGAGAGAGAGAGAGAGAGAGAGAGAGAGAGAGAGAGAGAGAGAGAGGAGAATCATCGGTGGGTGGGTTTTTCACGGGAAATTTTAATTGAGCATCGAGTGACTTCTGGTTCGTACCCACGTCTGCTTCTGATCGCATGTATTCGAAAACGTGTCACACGTCACAGGAAACAAATCTAATAAATTCAGAAGTGGTCCATCTGCTAGGCTGCAAGTGTTCGTCGCTTAGAACCTTCTTCTCTTGAAGTTATTATTTTTTTTTATGGTGTATGGTAAGCTAAAAAAAAAATTTTTTTTTAAAACTCCTGTTTCTTTTTGTCTCTCGTTACTGTTCAATCCATTTTTGAATTCTGCATTCATTTTTACATATACTTGAAGAGTTTCAACATTAATCTCCTTTGATTGTGTTCGGGAGAAAATATTCAACACAGCCATGAAAAAGAGCACATTCATAACTCAAAATTAAAAATGGCGGCACCCAGACTATACTAATTACTATAGTGGTAAAATGGCGACACCCAGACTATACTAATTACTATAGTGGTAAAATGGCGACACCCAGACTATACTAATTACTATAGTGGTAAAATGGCGGCACCCAGACTATACTAATTACTATAGTGGACCTGTTTTAGTTATAATTAGAACTTGCAATTTAACTAATAAACTTAAAAATACAAATTTAATTTGTAGCAGTAATTTATCTGTGTACTTGTATAATTTTTCAGCATTTGACGACCGAAAATAATTTTGAAAGCCAGTTTTCAGACCCATCTATATAAACCTGTTAAGGAGTACTTTTTTTCTTAGCAGCACAGCAGTACACTTATTTACATTTAAATAAAATACTGTGAAACAAGTTATGGTTTATTTTTAAAGTTAGCATGTAATTATTAATTGCTCACTTTTAGATACAGAATACTGTATTTTTAGAGCAGAATTAGAAATCAATATTAGCGAAAGTGACTGCTTAATTCATGCAGCGATTACAAACTTATTTACTTACATTATTGCATATTTAATCAACAAAAGAAAGCTGCCGCAATGCATTAGGTACATCAAGACAATGTGAGTACATGTTGATGAATTATTCATTGACTTACGACAAACATTTGACATGACATGTAATTAATATAAATGGGTGGCTATTTTTAATTGTTGATTAGGTCACAGCGTATTCTATTGAAACAGGAACGTGGCCGTGACTTTCCTTTTACCAATCCGCATAATAAAATATACATCTTGCCAATAATTAGCAATGCACATGATATTTAATGAATATTAATCAACTTACGGCTATCTTTAATTATTAAATAGGTCACTGCACACTCTATAGAAAAGTAAATAGCATGTCAATTACGGCCTTGCCGCCCCAGACGCAGCAATATATGGTTGCTATGTGGTTCATTTAAAAATAAACAAGCCACAGTAATAGAAAGCAACATTCAATGTTCTTAACTCCCAATTTACTGGGCCGCGAGGAGAACTGCTAATTTGCTTGGATTCCTTTGCACTTCCTGGCTGTAGATCACGACACACACAAAAACAACTCCGCTCAGAATTGACGTAATCTTCATGGAGATACCATTGGATTTGTCTTGTCAAGCTGTATCCAACTGTGATGGTTTCATAAGTAAAAGCCCAATTTTTAAATGACTAAAAATGCTACATATACTCAATGTGCTTTAAGGCATTAATCCATCAGTAATGGACCATTTACTTTTAGGGAAACTTTATTCATAGTCGGACTATGAATAAAGCTCAGATTTATTCATAGTCGAATTGCAGGAATTAACAAACATGTCACCAATCCGCTCACTAGTCAATTTTAGTTTGAGCCAGTAAGAAGGTGGTTAAGTTGGGGCGATATTTCATTTGGCAAATAAAATTCATGTTAAACGAAGACATCTATTGGATCCATTGATTCTGACAATCTCTCCGTCGCTGCCCCCCCCCCCCCCAGCTTCCACAGAGCACACTTTATTTATTCACATGCTTCAAGTTTCTCAGTTCTATATTTTATTTCATAATGTTCAATATTTTTTATTAAAAAGTCGCTTTCACCCAATTAATTTCTGAACAATGTAAAAAAAAAAAAAAAAAAGACAGACCAGAGGTACCATTGGTTGAATTTAATTTTGTCACTTTATTTAGCTTATTTTGTTAATAAATTTATGTACTAAATTTGAGCCTGTCGACATGTTTTGGCAACATTTTAAGAAAAGTACAACTAGAACATGACAACTGACATCTAATTAATTCAAGATTTATAGACAGATTGATATTGATTACTGACAATAAATATATAATAATATTAGCATGAACCATCATGATTTTTAAATTTGAGTATTTACTCATGAGACCACCACAGTAGATAGGCCTTGAAAATCAAAATCTAATGGTACCTCAATGATGCCTGTATGTCACTTCTAAGTGAAGATATTTACATTTTTGTGAAGGTGACAGAGTTGCGATTTCTCATGCTCCTCACCCGATATTAGAATTCTTCAGTCCCCTCTGCTGTGTGTCCACTGTGACGAGGTAGAGGGGCTTGCGCGTTCCAATGACCCCAAGAGCTATGCCGACGGTAACACAGCTGGTAGGGTCACCCATGTCGGACAGGTCAAGGTAGAGGGACCAGACCAAGCGACACACAAACCTACTGCCTTGTGGGTAGACTGGGGACAGTCAAAGGTTAGGGAAAGCACCCCTAAAAATGCTTGTCGAAATCGGATGTACTGAGCCACAGGCTTGACAAAGCAATGCAACGTAACTTGATTCATGATGTCACAATTCAAAATTAATCGTTATGGTGCTAATCCCGCGAAGTCCCATCAGGTGGTGATAGTGCCGGGCCCCCTGCCTCGAGGGGGTCCACCCATGACTACTGGTGGTCACCTTTCACTGTGTTGTGGAGTCAAGGCAAAGAGGAGTAGGTTAAGAGCTACTGACCAAACACCCCGGACACTCAACATACTACAGTGGAATGCCGAAGGAATTTATAACAAGAAAGTCTCCCTAACACAGCGTCTTCATAAAGAGAATAGATGTGGCATGCATTCAAGAGACACACCTCAATGTCAATCGCAAATTCTCAGTCAGAGGATATCAGGCCACATGTTTTGACTGCGAAGGACACAAAGGAGAAGTTCTAATACTTACACGAAATACAATACCTTGCAGCTAAGTATCTGTGATCGCTGACAACCAAACGGAAATTATAGGTGTTGATATAATGATAAAGGACGTGAAAATAAGAATTTACAATCTGTATAGCCCAGCAGATAAGGACCTTACACTCTTAAACATGAAAATAACTGACACAAACTGCATTATTGTCGATGACTTTAATAGCCATTCAGAAAGATGGGGATACCCAGATACTGACAAAAGAGGAGATGAAGTGGAGGACTGGGAAATAGACTCAAATCTCCATCTACTCAACAAAGCGGATGACACACCGAGCTTCTTCTTCTTCTTCGTTCATCCGGAGGTTTTTTTTTTGGATGTGATTGTGTTGTGCCTGTTTACAGCAGAGCTGCGTTCTTGCGCCGTTAGGCCGACACATCCGACTTCTGCGGGCATTTGTTGACCGGGTTAACCTTCCCGGGGGTTTCTTAGGACGTTTGACTCTCACTGTTGTGGTGTTATCTCCCATCCTAGCTGGCCCATATAGAACAGCCAAAGACATCCTGGTCAGCCCTCAAGGGAAGGCAGGGGCAGACCATGGGCATTCCCCGCCATCCAAGGAGGCTTCCATACTTGCAGAGCCAACACACAGCGCTCTGGTACTGGGCTCACCCAAGGAATCGTCACGTCCTGCACATGGCTGCTTAGCCTCACTTCCGTATATTGGGCCTTCCGTTCACCATAGGCTGTTCTTCCGGAAACCAGAAGAATGCAGTGTGTAGATGACATCCACACAGTGAGCTTTCGATTCGGACTTTCCGCACAATGGATTTGCTATCCGAGCAATATTCCATTTCGTGCCACTAGGACACTTTTTCCACCTTTTTTGAAAGCCCACACAGTGAGCTTTTGATTCGGACTTTCCACATAATGGATTTGCTATCCAAACAACATTCCATTTCATGACTCTGGGAGGCTTTTGTAACCGAC
Source organism: Cepaea nemoralis (assembly GCA_014155875.1). Taxonomy (NCBI): domain Eukaryota; kingdom Metazoa; phylum Mollusca; class Gastropoda; order Stylommatophora; family Helicidae; genus Cepaea; species Cepaea nemoralis. Next base: position 34,523 of record JACEFZ010017245.1, read on the forward strand.
ATACTTGTGGTATGAAGTGTGGCAGTCTGAATACTTCTTCATACACCTTTAAATGTCAACCTGTATGTAGTTAAAGTAAGCTACGGTCAACTTGAGCTTGTTGATATCTCCATAGAGCTTGTCCTCAAATGAAGCAGGTGTGGGCCAAATTATCTTTCTCTGTTCTGCATATATTGGGCAATCCTGAAGCAAATGTTTTGCTGTCATTTTTCCAGTTCGACAATTACATTCATCAGTATCTCCTATCTTTAGTTTATTGGACAAGTGGTATTTCAGCCTGTTATGTCCTGTGCGGAGTCTGAAGATTGCTACTTGTTCTCTTCTGTCGAGTTTGTAATATGCATCATCCTTCTGGTGACCTGGATGCTCTGATTCCCATTTGGTTCTATAGGTGCTTTTTATCAACCTCTTTGCCTCATTATAGGTTATGTCTATGTCAGGCTGTGGTAGTCGTCCACCCTCTTTTGCCAGTCTGTCAGCCTCTTCATTTCCAGGTATACTGCAATGTGATGGGATCCACTGTATTACAACTTTTTTGGATTTCTGGCATAGACCATGGAGTGCTGCTCTTAGGTCAGCTATTTCTGTGCTGTTATTGCTCTTCAGTATTGAGACAGCTGACTTTGCATCTGTGAAGATAGCTATTTGCTTCTCTTTATTTTCCTCCATCAAGAGCATTTCTGCTGCAGTTTTCAGAGCCTCTACCTCCGCTTTGAAGTTACTTGAAAATTTTCCAGTTGCCACTGAATGTGTTTTTTTTTCACTCCATTTTTTAAATTTAGGAGAATTCCTCCTCCTCCATTCTCTATTAAATTTTTGGCTGATCCATCTGTATATGCATGGGTCCAATTCCTGCTTGGGTAATGTTCTTTTATGTAGTTTAGGGTTATTTCTCTTCTTTCGGTTTCATGCTGAGTGTTCTTTTTCTCAATACCAGGAATGTTTTCTATCATCTCAGGCAGTTGCTGCTGTCTCCAAGCTGGGAACTTGTCTGCATTGTAAATGGGTTTCTTCTTCTTCTTCTTCGTTCATCCGGAGTTTTTTTTCCGGATGTGATTGCGTTGTGCCTGTTTACAGCAGAGCTGCGTTCTTGCGCCGTTAGGCCGACACATCCGACTTCTGCGGGCATTTGTTGACCGGGTTAACCTTCCCGGGGGTTTCTTAGGACGTTTGACTCTCACTGTTGTGGTGTTATCCCCCATCCCAGCTGGTCCATATAGAACAGCCAAAGATCCTGGTCAGCCCTCAAGGGAAGGCAGGGGCAGACCATGGGCATTCCCCGCCATCCAAGGAGGCTTCCATACTTGCAGAGCCGATACATAGCGCTCTGGTACTGGGCTCACCCAAGGAATCGTCACGTCCTGCACATGGCTGCTTAGCCTCACTTCCGTATATTGGGCCTTCCGTTCACCATAGGCTGTTCTTCCGGAAACCAGAAGTATGCAGTCTGCAGATGACATCCACACAGTGAGCTTTCGATTCGGACTTTCCATGTAATGGATTTGCTATCCAAGCAATATTCCATTTCGTGCCACTAGGACACTTTTCCACCTTTTATGAAGTCCACACAGTGGGCTTTAGATTCGGACTTTCCACGTAATGGATTTGCTATCCAAGCAATATTCCATTTCATGCCACTAGGACACTTTTCCACCTTTTATGAAGCCCACACAATGGGCTTTTGATTCGGACTTTCCACGTAATGGATTTGCTATCCAAGCAATATTCCATTTCGTGCCACTAGGACACTTTTCCACCTTTTATGAAGCCCACACAGCGAGCTTTCGATTTGGACTTTCCACATAATGGATTTGCTATCCAAGCAATATTCCATTTCATGCCTCTGGGTCTTCATGCACCTTTAAATGTCAACCTGTATGTAGTTAAAGTAAGCTGCGGTCAACTTGAGCTTGTTGATATCTCCATAGAGCTTGTCCTCAAATGAAGCAGGTGTGGGCCAAAATATCTTTCTCTGTTCTGCATACGTTGGGCAATCCTGCAGCAAATGTTTTGCTGTCATTTTTCCAGTTCTACAATTACATTCATCGGTATCTCCTATCTTTAGTTTATTGAACAAGTGGTATTTCAGCCTGTTATGTCCTGTGCGGAGTCTGAAGATTGCTACTTGTTCTCTTCGGTCGAGTTTGTAATATGCATCATCCTTCTGATGGCCTGGATGCTCAGATTCCCATTTGGTTCTATAAGTGCTTTTTATCAACCTCTTTGCCTCATTATAGGTTATGTCTATGTCAGGCTGTGGTAGTCGTCCGCCCTCTTTTGCCAGTCTGTCAGCCTCTTCGTTTCCAGGTATACTGCAATGTGATGGGATCCACTGTATTACAACTTTTTTGGATTTCTGGCATAGACCATGGAGTGCTGCTCTTAGGTCAGTTAGTTCTGTGCTGTTATTGCTCTTCAGTATTGAGACAGCTGACTTTGCATCTGTGAAGATAGCTATTTGCTTCTCTTTATTTTCCTCCATCAGGAGCATTTCTGCTGCAGTTTTCAGAGCCTCTACCTCCGCTTTGAAGTTACTTGAAAATTTTCCAGTTGCCATTGAATGTGTTTTTTTCGCTCCATTTTTTAAATTTAGGAGAATTCCTCCTCCTCCATTCTCTATTGAATTTTTGGCTGATCCATCTGTGTATGCATGGGTCCAATTCCTGCTTGGGTAATGTTTTTTTATGTAGTTTAGGGTTATTTCTCTTCTTTCGGTTTCATGCTGAGTGTTCTTTTTCTCAATACCAGGAATGTTTTCTATCATCTCAGGCAGTTGCTGCTGTCTCCAAGCTGGGAACTTGTGTGCATTGTGTATGGGTTTGACTGTTGATATGTTAAGTATGGGATCTGCCCTAATCTTTCGTTTTGCAGTTTCTACAAAGTTGCTACGCTTCAGTCTTCCCTTTCCAAAACTACTAAACCTTTTATACATAGGGTGGTCTGTCAATCTTCTGAATTTTTCAGCTTGTTGCTGGGCTCTGCTATCTCTTCTATCCTGCATTGGTTGTAAACAAGTAATCTTTTCTAATTCATTAATAGGCGTTGTCTTCAGGCTTCCAGTTATGATTCGCATTCCTTGGTTTTGGACTCTACTTATTTTGTTAAAGTTTGACTTAGCTGCTGTTGCCCAAGCTGCAATGTCATATTCCAGTGCTGGCCTCACCCGTCCAGTATATAACTTCTTGAGAACTTTCTCATCTGCTCCCCACGTTGTACCAGCAAGCTTTTTCATGATTGCCATTCTTTGCCATGCTCTTGTTCGATTTTTCTCAACCTGTGTCTTCCATGTCAGGCGACGATCAAAGGTGACTCCTAGATAGTTTGGATTTTCTTCATGGCGCAATATTTTTCCATTCAATACCAGCTTAGGTTGCTGAGTTTTAGTTGAGAGGGAGAACACTGTGCATGTTGTTTTCTCCTCACTTATCTTCACTAGCCATGATTTTGACCAGTCCTCTAGCGCTAATAGGGCTTGCTGTATTCTGCTGTTAGCTGTACTAATATATTCTTCAGATGTCCATATGGCTAGGTCATCTGCAAAGGATGATGTGTGTACTCTGGCTGGAAAATTTTTCGTGATGTCGTTTATATATGCTAGGAATAATGTTGGTGAAAGAACTCCTCCTTGGGGGACACCTTGCTCCAATAGCATCATTTCGCTGGTTTGTCCTTGTACTTTTGTCCTGGCAGTTCTGCTCTCAAGGTAGTGGCTGATCCATTTGTACATTTTCCCACAGACATGCATTTTTTGTAGTTTTACTTTCAGTCCTTCCTTCCATACTTTATCAAATGCTTTTTCTAAATCTATCCAGACCGCCAGTGTGTGCTTTTTCTCTTGGAAGGCATCCTCTATTTCCTGAGCTATATAGGTTATTTGATCTTCAGTGGATCTGTACTTTCTGAATCCTGCTTGGTGAGGTGTTAAGAGTTGGTTTTCTTCCATATGCCATGTTAGCCTGCCATTGATAATGCGTTCCATTAATTTTCCTACACAGCTAAGAAGACTGATAGGTCGATAGCCATTTGGTTCTTCCAGGTCTTTTCCTTTCTTTGGGACTGGTATTAGTATAGCTTTCTTCCATGCCTGAGGGACTATTCCCCTCTTCCAGCTGTAATTTAGGACTGCTAGTAGTTTCTTTTTTGCCTTAGTGCCTAGTACTATTAGCAATTCATTTGTGATTCCATCCTTTCCTGGTGATGTCTTCTTTTTTAGGGTATTCATTGCCTGTTCCATTTCTTCCATTGTTAGATTTGCCATCATATATTCTGCTGCTGTCTCTGTATATCTATGATGTATCTGTTTATCTTTGATTGCATTCTTCTGTTCGGCTGTAATATCAATGTGGTTTGCACTGGCATAGTGTTCCATTAGTGCATTTGCAGCCTTTTTTCCTGTAAGCAAGGCATTTCCTTGTTTAATTGTTATTTGTTTGTTTCTAGGTCCTTCATTGTTCATGGCTTTCACTAGTTTCCATAGTTTGTTTCCATCCCTGTCAAAATTCAGGTTTTCTGTTTTTTTCCTCCAACAATCTCTTGTTGTTTGATTTACTGTTCTTTTATATTTTGCTGAGATGGCTTTGAGAGAGATGTTCGCTTCAGTTGTTTGTTCTCTCTCTGCGGTCTTCCTAGCATCTTCAACTTTGTCCTCCAAAATTTGTAGTTCTTCAGTCCAGTATGGTTTGTAATTTTTCCTCGCTCCTCTTGGAATAGACTCAGTGGCCGCCTGTATTATTGCTCTGTTTAGACTTTCCACCATTTGCTTCATGTTGCCATATCGTGTATTTATGTTTTCACAATATGTGTCTGTTAGTATGGCAAATCTGTCCCAATCTGCTCGTTTGTAATTCCAACGGGGCAAAGGCTTTTGCTCCTGTGGAACATACTCCATATTTATTACAAGCTTGATTGGTCTGTGGTCACTACCTGCTAATTGGTCAAGCACATGGCGATCGATTTTGTGGAGGATGTCTCCTGTGCAGAAAGCTAAGTCTGGAGTAGAAGTGGTAATCCATCTTCTGGAGTAAAAGCTCGGTGTGTCATCCGCTTTGTTGAGTAGATGGAGATTTGAGTCTATTTCCCAGTCCTCCACTTCATCTCCTCTTTTGTCAGTATCTGGGTATCCCCATCTTTCTGAACGGCTATTAAAGTCTCCGACAACAATGCAATTTGTGTCAGTTATTTCCATGTTTGAGAGTGTAAGATCCTTATCTGCCGGGCTATACAGGTTGTAAATTCTTATTTTCACGTCCTTTATCATTATATCAACACCTATAATTTCCGTTTGGTTGTCAGAGATCACAGATACTTCGCTGCAAGGTATTGTATTTCGTGTAAGTATTAGAACTCCTCCTTTGTGTCCTTCGCGGCCGAAACGTGTGGCCTGATATCCCTTGACTGAAAATGTGCGATTGGCGTTGAGGTGTGTCTCTTGAATGTATGCCACATCTATTCTATCTTTATGAAGACGCTGTGTGAGGGATTCTTTCTTGTTATAAACTCCTTCGGCATTCCACTGTAGTATGTTGAGTGTCCTTGGTATTTGGTCAATAGCTCTTAACCTACTCCTCTGTGCCTTGACTCCACAGCACAGGGGAAGGTGACCACCAGTAGTCATGGGTGGACCCCCTCGAGGCAGGGGGCCCGGCACTATCACCGCCTGATGGGACTTCACGGGATTAGCACCATAACGATTTATTTTCATCTGTGGCATCATGAAATGATAAAGTTACGTTGCACTTCTTTGTCAAGCCTGTGGCTCAGTACATCCGATTTCGACAAGCATTTGTTTGGGATGCTTTCCCTAGCCTTTGACTGTCCCCAGTCTACCTACAAGGCAGCAGGTTTGTGCGTCACTTCGTCTGGTCCCTCTCCCTTGACCTGTCCGACATGGGTGACCCTACCAGCTGTGTTACCGTCGGCATAGCTCTTGGGGTCATTGGAACGCTCAAGCCCCTCTACCTCGTCAAGGTGGACGCACGGTAGAGGGGGTAAATAGGTTTGACTGTTGATATGTTAAGTATGGGATCTGCCCTAATCTTTCGTTTTGCAGTTTCTACAAAGTTGCTACGCTTCATTCGTCCCTTTCCAAAACCACTAAACCTTTTATACATAGGGTGGCCTGTCAATCTTCTAAATTTTTCTGCTTGTTGCTGGGCTCTGCTATCTCTTCTATCCTGCATTGGTTGTAAACAAGTGATCTTTTCAAGTTCATTAATAGGCGTTGTCTTCAGGCTTCCAGTTATTATTCGCATTCCTTGATTTTGGACTCTACTTATTTTGTTAAAGTTTGACTTAGCTGCTGTTGCCCAAGCTGCAATGCCATATTCCAGTACTGGCCTCACCCGTCCAGTATATAACTTCTTGAGAACTTTCTCATCTGCTCCCCACGTTGTACCAGCAAGCTTTTTCATGATTGCCATTCTTTGCCTTGCTCTTGTTCGATTTTTCTCAACCTGTGTTTTCCATGTCAGGCGACGATCAAAGGTGACTCCGAGATAGATTGGATTTTCTTCATGGCGCAATATTTTTCCATTCAATACCAGCTTAGGTTGTTGAGTTTTATTTGAGAGGGAGAACACTGTGCATGTTGTTTTCTCCTCACTTATCTTCACTAGCCATGATTTTGACCAGTCCTCTAGTGCTAATAAGGCTTGCTGTATTCTGCTGTTAGCTGTACTAATATATTCTTCAGATGTCCATATGGCTAGGTCATCTGCAAAGGATGATGTGTGTACTCTGGCTGGAAAATTTTCTGTGATGTCGTTTATATATGCTAGGAATAATGTTGGTGAAAGAACTCCTCCTTGGGGGACACCTTGCTCCAACAGCATCATTTTGCTGGTTTGTCCTTGTACTTTTGTCCTGGCAGTTCTGTTCTCAAGGTAGTGGCTGATCCATTTGTACATTTTCCCACAAACATGCATTTTTTGCAGTTTTACTTTCAGTCCTTCCTTCCATACTTTATCAAATGCTTTTTCTAAATCTATCCAGACCGCTAGTGTGTGCTTTTTCTCTTGGAAGGCATCCTCTATTTCCTGAGCTATATAGGTTATTTGATCTTCAGTGGATCTGTACTTTCTGAATCCTGCTTGGTGTGGTGTTAAGAGTTTGTTTTCTTCCAGATGCCATGTTAGCCTGCCATTGATAATGCGTTCCATTAATTTTCCTACACAGCTAAGTAGACTGATAGGTCGATAGCCATTTGGTTCTTCCAGGTCTTTTCCTTTCTTTGGGATTGGTATTAGTATAGCTTCCTTCCATGCCTGTGGGACTATTCCCCTCTTCCAGCTGTAATTTAGGACTGCTAGTAGTTTCTTTTTTGCCTTAGTGCCTAGTCCTATTAGCATTTTGTGATTCCATCCTTTCCTGGTGATTTCTTCTTTTTTAGGGTATTCATTGCCTGTTCCATTTCTTCCATTGTTAGATTTGCCATCATATATTCTGCTGCTGTCTCTGTATTTGTATGATGTATCTGTTTGTCTTTGATTGCCTTCTTCTGTTCGGTTGTAATATCAATGTGGTTTGCATTTGCATAGTGTTCCATTAGTGCATTTGCAGCCTTTTTTCCTGTAAGCAAGGCATTTCCTTGTTTAATTGTTATTTGTTTGTTGCTAGGTCCTTCATTGTTCATGGCTTTCACTAGTTTCCATAGTTTGTTTCCATCCCTGTCAAAATTCAGGTTTTCTGTTTTTTTCCCTCCAACAATCTCTTGTTGTTTGATTTACTGTTCTTTTATATTTTGCTGAGATGGCTTTGAGAGAGAGAGAGAGATGTTCGCTTCAATTGTTTGTTCTCTCTCTGCTGTCTTCCTGGCATCTTCAACTTTGTCCTAGAAACTTTGTAGTTCTTCAGTCCAGTATGGTTTGTAATTTTTCCTCGCTCCTCTTGGAATGGACTCAGTGGCTGCCTGTATTATCGCTCTGTTTAGACTTTCCACCATTTGCTTTATGTTGCCATATCGTGTATTTATGTTTTCACAATATTTGTCTGTTAGTATGGCAAATCTGTCCCATTCTGCTCGTTTGTAATTCCAGCGGGGCAAGGGCTTTTGCTCCTGTGGAACATACTCCATATTCATTACAAGCTTGATTGGTCTGTGGTCACTACCTGCTAATTGGTCCAGCACATGGCGATCGATTTTGTGGAGGATGTCTCCTGTGCAGAAAGCTAAGTCTGGAGTAGAAGTGGTAAGCCATCTTCTGGAGTAGAAGCTCGGTGTGTCATCCGCTTTGTTGAGTAGATGGAGATTTGAGTCTATTTCCCAGTCCTCCAATTCATCTCCTCTTTTGTCAGTATCTGGGTATCCCCATCTTTCTGAACGGCTATTAAAGTCTCCGACAATAATGCAGTTTGTGTCAGTTATTTTCATGTTTGAGAGTGTAAGATCCTTATCTGCTGGGCTATACAGATTATAGATTCTTATTTTCACGTCCTTTATCATTATATCAACACCTATAATTTCCGTTTGGTTGTCAGAGATCACAGATACTTCGCTGCAAGGTATTGTATTTCGTGTAAGTATTAGAACTCCTCCTTTGTGTCCTTCGCGGTCGAAACGTGTGGCCTGATATCCTCTGACTGAGAATTTGTGATTGGCGTTGAGGTGTGTCTCTTGAATGCATGCCACATCTATGGAACAGGCAATGAATACCCTAAAAAAGAAGAAATCACCAGGAAAGGATGGTATCACAAATGAAATGCTAATAGGACTAGGCACTAAGGCAAAAAAGAAACTACTAGCAGTCCTAAATTACAGCTGGAAGAGAGGAATAGTCCCACAGGCATGGAAGGAAGCTATACTAATACCAGTCCCAAAGAAAGGAAAAGACCTGGAAGAACCAAATAGTTATCGACCTATCAGTCTACTTAGCTGTGTAGGAAAATTAATGGAACGCATTATCAATGGCAGGCTAACATGGCATCTGGAAGAAAACAAACTCTTAACACCAAGATTCAGAAAGTACAGATCCACTGAAGATCAAATAACCTATATAGCTCAGGAAATAGAGGATGCCTTCCAAGAGAAAAAACACACACTAGCAGTCTGAATAGATTTAGAAAAAGCATCAGATAAAGTATGGAAGGAAAGACAAAGTAAAACTGCAAAAATTGCATGTTTGTAAGAAAATGTATAAATGGATCAGCCACTACCTTGAGACAAGAACTGCCAGGACAAAGGTACAAGGACAAACCAGCAAAATGATGCTGTTGGAGCAAGGTGTCCCCCAAGGAGGAGTTCTTTCACCAACATTATTCCCAGCATATATAAATGACATCACAGAAAATTGTCCAGCCAGAGTACACACATCCTTCTTTGCAGATGACCTAGCCATATGGACATCTGAAGAATATATTAGTACAGCTAACAGCAGAATACAGCAAGCCTTATTAGCGCTAGAGGACTGGTCAATATCATGGCTAGTAAAGATAAGTGAGGAGAAAACAACATGCACAGTGTTCTCCCTCTCACATAAAACTCAGCAACCTAAGCTGGTATTGAATGGAAAAATATTGCGCCATGAAGAAAATCCAAACTATCTAGGAGTCACCTTTGATCGTCGCCTGACATGGAAGACACAGGTTGAGAAAAATCGAACAAGAGCATGGCAAAGAATGGCAATCATGAAAAAGCTTGCTGGTACAACGTGGGGAGTAGATGAGAAAGTTCTCAAAAAGTTATATACTGGACGGGTGAGGCCAGTACTGGAATATGGCATTGCAGCTTGGGCAACAGCAGCTAAGTCAAACTTTAACAAAATAAGTAGAGTCCAAAATCAAAGAATCTGAATCATAACTGGAAGCCTGAAGACAACGCCTATTAATGAACTAGAAAAGATCACTTGTTTACAACCAATGCAGGATAGAAGAGATAGCAGAGCCCAGCAACAAGCAGAAAAAATTCAGAAGATTGACAGACCACCCTATGTATACCAGGTTTAATGGTTTTGGAAAGGAAAGACTGAAGCGTGGCAACTTTGTAGAAACTGCAAAATGAAAGATTAGGGCAGATCCCATACTTAACATATCAACAGTCAAACTCATTTACAATGCACACAAGTTCCCAGCTTGGAGACAGCAGCAACTGCCTGAGATGATAGAAAACACTCCTGGTATTGAGAAAAAGAACACTCAGAATGAAACTGAAAGAAGAAAAATAACCCTAAACTACACAAAAGAACATTACCCAAGCAGCCATTGGACAAGAGCATCCAAGCCACCAGAAGGATGATGCATATTACAAACTCAACCGGAGAGAACAAGTAGCAATCTTCAGACTCCGCACAGGACATAACAGGCTGAAATACAACTTGTTCAATAAACTAAAGATAGGAGATACCAATGAATGTAATTGTGGAACTGGTAAAATGACAGCTAAACATCTGCTGCAGGAGTGCCCAATATATGCAGAACAGAGAAAGATATGTTGGCCCATACCTGCCTTATTTGAGGACAAGCTCTATGGAGATATCAACAAGCTCAAGTTAACTGCAGCTTACTTTAACTACATTCAGGTTGACATTTTAAGGTGAAGGTGCATGAAGAAGTATTTAGACTGCGGCACTTCATACCACAGGTATGTCGGTAACAAAAGCGTCACAGAGGCATGAAATGGAATATTGCTTGGATAGCAAATCCATTACGTGGAAAGTCCGAATCAAAATCTCACTGTGTGTGCTTCATAAAAGGTGGGAAAAGTGTCCTTGTGGCACGAAATGAAATATTGCTTGGATAGCAAATCCATTACATGGAAAGTCCGAATCGAAAGCTCACTGTGTGGATGACATCTGCAGACTGCATTCTTCTGGTTTCCAGAAGATCAGCCTATGGTGAATGGAAGGCCCAATATACGGAAGTGAGGCTAAGCAGCCATGTGCAGAACGTGACGATTCCTTGGGTGAGCCCAGTACCAGAGTGCTGTGGGTCGGCTCTGCAATTATGGAAGCCTCCTTGGATGGCAGGGAATGCCCATGGTCTGCCCCTGCCTTCCCTTGAGGGCTGACCAGGATGTATTTGGCTGTTCTAAATGGGCCAGCTGGAATGGGGGATAACACCACAACAGTGATATTCAAACGTCTTTAAGAAACCCCCGGGAAGATTAACCCGGTCAACAAATGCCCTCAGAAGTCGGATGTGTCGGCGTAACGGCGCAAGAACGCAGCTCTGCTGTAAACAGGCACAACGCAATCACGTCCGGGAAAAAAAAAAAAAACTCCGGATGAACGCAGCAGAAGAAGAAGAATTCAGTGTGTCTATTACCTTCATCAGCAATCTGTGCGTGTGAGACGGTCTCAAACGGTCATATGAAAACTGACTTCAAAAATATGTTCCGTGATGTTAAATGATTAAAAAATAGTACAAGTATACAAATAAATTATTATTAATCTTTAAAATTGTATTCACTTTAACTTTAGTAGTTCAAGTTGCACATTTTGAGTATTACAAAGTGTAGCACAATCGATATGCACGGCCGTCATGACCCATGGGTTTCCAATTCACAAAGGCACATCGCAGAATATCTGTTTTTCAACCACAATTCGAGCAAGTTTAGCGATGAAACTATACTGATTCAGGGATGATATTTTATATGGCAATTAAAATTCACATTAAACAAAGACATCTATTGGATCGATCGATTCCGATACGCGATCATTCCGCTGCCTCTGTTGGATGCGCTCCCCGGCAGTCGGCAGCTTGCACAAATCCATAGAGCACACTTTATTCACAAACTTCCAGCTTCTTAGTTCTATATAATATTTAATAGTTTCTATTATATCACCTAATAATTTTGTGAAAAATTTAAAAAAAAAAAAAAAAAAAATGCCCAGCCGGGAATAGAACCCCGGTCTCCCGCGTGACAGGCAGAATGCTTACGACTACGCTAGTGAGGACACAATGATTGTTCCACAAAGATTATTTATATAGTCAAGTCGCCGTTTTGGGTTTCATGATCGTAACATCTTCGCCTGTTTTTCAACCACAATTAAAGCAAGTTTAGCAATGAAACTTTCCAAATTTCTGAAAAATTTGATGCAGAATTCAAAGATCCATCTACAATTGATGGTTTTCTATTGAAAGCGCCAGAAAAAAAAATTTATTATGGTTCAGCGTGCCATTTCCATTTTTCTCAGCGTGCGAGGTTGTCTCAACCAACACGGGTCATAGTGAAAAATTATGAAAACTGACTTCAAAAATATGTTCCGTCATGTTAATTGATTAAAACATAGTACAAGTATACAAATAAATTATTAATAATCTTTATTTAAACTCGTGTTCTCTTTAAATTTAATAGGTCAAATTGCACGTTTGAGTGTTGAAAAGTGAAAGTGTACAAGCCAGCCCGAGCGATATGCGCATGCGCAGTAGCCATGGCCCATGCGTTTCCCCATTCACAAAGGCACGCTTCGCAGAAAATGTTTTTCATCCACAACGGAAGCAATTACCGCAATGAAACTTTCCAGATATATTTAAAATTGTATGCAGAATTCAAAAATACATCTATAATAGATGAAATTCTATTGACAGCGCCTGAATAGTGTTACAAAGTGCACATGCCAGTCCAGTCGATATGTGCAAAGAACAAAAACACATCTTCGCATAAAATGTTTTCATACACAATGGAAGCAATTACTGCGATGAAACTTTCCAGATATATTTAAAATTGTATGCAGAATTCAAAAATACATCTGTAATAGATTAAATTCTATCGACAGCGCCAAAAAAAAAATTAATTACGGTAAGTATGAAATATATTCTTACGATGATTTCAACCAATCGCTGTGCACGGAATATTAGGCAAACCTTTCCTGGAAAACACAGGATGACGTGTGTTATTGTCACGTGAGATTTGAATGAATGAATGACGTCAAAAGAATGCATGGTCTGAACTCTAGCAAATTGGAAGACATGGTGAATCATGGCGGAATGACTCCGTACATCACTTCGGTTTTCATTTCCAGTCGCTGCACGATGGAACTCGTTGTTGGCTTGAGTTCCAACGCGAAGTCCTGTATGTTGGATGAAGGCATCCTGTTGTCCAACATCGGTGTGATGTCATACAGGACCTGAGGTTTGCGTGAGTATCCGTTGTCCCATATGTGGCTTATTGGTGTGCAGACTGGTGGTTCCTCGCCGTACAGGCAGACACTCTCCGACTTTGGAGGAATGGAACTCGCTAATAATAGCGTGTTCCATCGTGCCATTACCCGAAGTAAAAACAAAAGTCCTGTACGGAGTCAGATCGCCATTGAAAATCTCGTCCTGGAAAGCGCTATCTAATATACCATGCATTCTTTCGACGTCATTCATTCATTCACATCTCACGTGACAAGAACACACGTCATCCGGGGTTTCCCGGGAAAGGTATGCCCAATATTCTGAGCACAGAGATTGGTTGACATCATCGTGACCTTTTATATAAATATTCATTATATTTCATACTTACCGTAATTAATTTTATTTTGGTGTTCTAAATCGAATTGTATCAATTATAGATGTATTTTTGAATTCTGCATACAATTTAAAATATATCTGGACAGTTTCATCGCTTTAATCGCTGCAGGGTGGATGTAAACAACATTTTCTGCGAAGATGTGTATTATTTTGCTCTTTGCGCATATATATCGGACTGGCATGTGCACTTTGTAACACTATTCTGGTGTTGCAGATAGAATTATATCAATGATAGATGTAATTTTGAATTCTGCATACAATTTGAAATATATATGGACAGTTTCATCGCTTTAATCGCTGCAGGGTGGATGTAAACAACATTTTCGGTGAAAATGTGTTTTTGCTCTTTGTGCATTATTAATCGGATAATATCGGACTGGCATGTGCGCTTTGTAACACTCTTCTGGTGTTGCAGATAGAATTACATCAATGATAGATGTATTTTTGAATTCTGCATACAATTTAAAATATAATTGGACAGTTTCATCGCTTTAATCGCTGCAGGGTGGATGTAAACAACATTTTCTGCGAAGATGTGTATTATTTTGCTCTTTGCGCATATATATCGGACTGGCATGTGCACTTTGTAACACTATTCTGGTGTTGCAGATAGAATTACATCAATGATAGATGTATTTTTGAATTCTGCATACAATTTAAAATATATCTGGACAGTTTCATCGCTTTAATCGCTGCAGGGTGGATGAGAAACAATATAATATTGAATATTTTCGGTGAAGCGTTTCTTTGTGAATGAATAAGCGCATGGCTATGTGCCACAGTGACTGCGCATGCGCGTATCGATCGCTGTGGCATGTTAATGATGGTACACTTTCGCTTTTCAACACTCAAAACGTGCAATCTGACCTACAAAAGTTAAAGAGAACACAAGTTTAAAGATTATGAATAATTTATTTGTATACTTGTACTATTTTTTAATCATTTAACATGACGGAACATATTTTTGAAGTCAGTTTTCATAATCCGTCTATGACCCGTTTGGTTGAGACCACAACCTCGCATGCGGAGAAAAATGACAACAGCAGATTGGACCGTAAATAACTTTTTTCTGACGCTTACAATAGAAAACCATCAATTGTATATGGGTCTTCGAATGCTGCATCAAATTTTTCAGAAATTTGGAAAGATTCGTCGCTAAACTTGCTTTAATTGTGGTTGAAAAACAGGCGAAAATGTTAAGATCATAAAACCCAAAACCGCGGCTTTACTTTATAAATATCTTTGCAGAACAAGCATTGTCTTCTCGCTAGCGTAAGTCGTAAGCAGCCCACCTGTCACACGAGAGACCGGGGTTCTCTTCCCGAGTGGATATGTATTTTTTTTTTTTTTTTTATTTTCCACAAAATTATTAGGTGATATAATAGAAACTATTAAACATTACGAAGTAAAATATATAGAACTAAGAAACTGGAAGTTTGTGAATAAAGTGTGCTCTATGGATCTGTGCAAGCTGCCGACTGCTGGGGAGCAAGCAGCGGAATTATCGCGTATCGAAATCGATGAATCCAATAGATGTCTTTGTTTAATGTGAATTTTAATTAGTTAGTTAGTTAGTTAGTCTTTCCTCTTGAGCCTAAGGCGGCGCATAGGGCAGAAGTCCTGTCTCTCCATGCCTGGCGGTTCGCTGCTATCTGTTGTAGATCTTGGATATTTACTTGGCCATTGAATGAGCCTTCTCTAATGATGGTTCTACGCAGGGTCTCTCTTGGTCTTCCCCGTTTTCTTTTCCCTACCGGTGACCATATGAGGGCTTGGTAGGGGAGTCTTGTCTTGTCCATTCTGAGTACATGGCCGATGTAGTTCCAACGGCGTCTTCTTATGAAATTGGATACTGTATCTTGCTTAGTCTCTTGTCTTATTTGCGAATTGGTTCTGAAGTCTGTCCAGTGGATGTTTAGAAGTCTTCTAAGACATTTGTTCTCAAAATTGTCTAATTTTTTATCTAAAGCTACCGTTGATTTCCAACTTTCACATCCATACGTTAACACTGGAATCACACAAGAGTTGAAGATTTTAAGTTTTGTGTGTTTGCTGAGTGTCTTTGACTTCCAGATGTTTGACAGTTTGTTGAAGGCACTAGATGCCAGTGCGATTCTAGTTGATATTTCTGGTGTTGAGTCCCCTGTGGATGTCATTTTGCTTCCTAGGTATGTGAAGCTGTTGACTTTTTCAAGAACGTAGCTGTTCAATTTGGTCTCATCTGAACTGTTGGTAAGATCAATAGTCTTTGTTTTTGTGGTGTTAATTTGGAGACCAATTTGCCCTGAAACATTTTGGAGGTGGTTTATTTTCTCTTGAGCATCCGGATGTGTTGAACTCAAAAGCACTATGTCGTCGGCAAAGTCCAGGTCTTCTAGAATTTTGTCAACCCAATGAATACCCATATTTGTGTTGCTTGTGCATTTGCGCATGACCCAATCGATAGCTATTCCAAAAAGCATCGGTGATAAGACACAACCCTGTTTCACTCCTGTTTCGACTGAGAACCAGTCAGAGTTGCCTGTTTCTGTTCTTACGCAGCAACGTGTCTCTTTGTAGAAAGATTTTATGACGTTGGTATATTTGGTAGGAAAACCATAGATGTTAAGTAGATTCCAAAGTGAAGGACGGTGGATGCTGTCGAAGGCTTTTTGAAAGTCGACAAAGTTTGTGATTAATTTCGACTGGAATTCTACGGAGTCTTCAATGATTATTCTGAGGGTGAAAATGTGGTCTATGCATGACCGTTTTGGTCTGAAGCCTGCTTGTTCTTCTCTGAGCCTTTCATCTATCGCCTTTTTCAATCTCTCAAGTAACATGCTACAAAAAAGTTTTCCTGGTACTGACAATAGAGTGATACCACGCCAATTATTGCAATCAGACATATCGCCCTTTTTAGGCAGTTTGAAAATTACACCATCTTTCCACTGTTGTGGTGGGGATTCGCTTTGCCAGATTTCATTGATCAGCTGTAACAAACGTTGTAAGGTGTTCTCATCTGCTGCTTTGAGCATTTCTCCTGAGATTTCATCTTCACCAACAGCTTTGTTGTTCTTCAATTTTTTGGTGGCTGCTTTAATCTCTTCCATGGTGAATGACTCGCAGGAGGCATCCAGTGGGGGCATAGTAATTTCTCCATCCAGGTTCGGAACAGTGTCAGGCTGCGGTCTATTTAATATTTCTTTGAAATGTTCTGCCCATCGTTGCTTTTGAAGGTCATCGGATAACAGTTGATTGCCTTGTTTGTCTTTGATGGGTATATTTGGTGTAGGTGAGTGATTGCATAGTTGCTTCATGATATGGAATACGGCTCTGTTGTTTCCAGTTCTGGCAGCTGATTCGGCGTCGGAGGCCAGGCTGTGAATAAAGTTCTGTTTGTCTTTTCGTGCGCTTGATTTCACCTCTTTATCCAACATAGAGTACTTTTGCTTATGGGTTTCATATGTAGATGTGTCTTTTGCAGAAAGAAGTGTTAGTTTTGCTTGTTTTCTTTCTTGTATCTTCGTCCAGGTGTTATCGCTTAGCCACTTCTTCTTCTGTCTTTGTACGTAGCCGACTGTGTTTGTTGCAGCATTTAGCAAGGTAGTTTTTAGGAAATTCCAATTTTCTTCAATGTTGTTTTTAATATTCGCACTGCTCGATATACTTTCTTTGTTAGCATAGATGCTTTGTACCTCTGAATTGAATGCGAGTTGGTGTTCTTTAGTCAGTAGGGACTGTGAGTTTATTTTCTTAATTCTGGGTGATCTGTGCAGAGTCTTGAGCTTTATTTTTAGTTTGGCAATGCAGAGATTGTGATCACTGCCAGCATCTGCACCTCTGTAGGCTCTGACGTCTTGTACTGATGAACGGAATTTGGCATTAATGCAAAAATGGTCTATCTGATTTTTTGTGATGCTATCAGGCGAGTTCCACGTGACTTTGTGTATATCTTTGTGCGGAAATAAAGAGTTTGCTACTATCAGATTTGCTATTTCACAGAATTCTAGTAGTCTCTCTCCGTTTTGGTTCATATCCCCTAAGCCGTGAATTCCCATATATCTCTCAACACCCTTATTGTCAGACCCTATCTTTGCATTGAAATCACCCATTACAACAACAATGTCGTGCTTGGGAGATGAGTTGATGGTACCAATTAGTTGTTCATAGAAATTATCTTTGTTGATGTCTGTATCGTCGTTGGTAGGTGCGTAGCACTGGATGATTGTTAGCTTGAAATATTTCGTTTGGTAACGAGCTGTTATGATTCTATCATTTACTGGTTCCCAGCTGATCAGTGATCTTTCTACATTTTTTGACATGATGATAGCCACTCCGTTCGAATGATGGTTGTCGGTTCTTCCTGAATAAATTATATGTCTTTGTTCACAGTTGAGAAATGTCTTACCTGAGTCAGTCCATCTGCACTCGCTAACCCCAAGAATTTCTAGGTTGTATTCATTCATAACATTACACACCTGAGTCGTTTTCCCTGTCTGGTACATAGTTCTGACATTCCAGTAACCAATCTTGAAAGTATCCTTGGAGTTTAACATATTTGAGCGACACATTATAACATTTACTGATCTTGAAGTAACGGAAAATGATTAGTCGGATCGTCGATAAACCGTCTTAAGCCAAGCTAGAAGGAAACACGTCGAGAATATCCCGGTCCGGTTGTAACCGTTCATAACACAACACACACTTCACTACACACGTGGGTTGGATTTTAACGTTCCAATAGCCAATTTGAAATATCCTTGGAATTCAACAAATTTCAGCGAAGCAACATAACATTTAGAGCCAGAAATCTGGTTCTGAAACAACGGGAAATTTTACGATGGTGGTTTGTCGGACCGCCGATCAACCGTTCTAAGCCGAGCTAGAAAGAAACACGTCTCGCCATCTTGACCTAAAACCGGAAACTCCGAATTTTAATTGCCGTATAAAATATCGCCCCTGAATCAGCAAAGTTTCATCGCTAAACTTGCTCGAATTGTGGTTGAAAAACAGATTTTCTGCGAAGATGTGACTTTGTGAATTGGAAACTCACGGGTCATGACGGTCGACGCATATCGATTGCGCTACACTTTTCAACATATAAAACGTGCGATTTGACCTACTAAAGTTAAATAGAACACAAGTTTAAAGATTATTAATAATTAATTTGTATACTTGTACTATTTTGTAATCATTTAACATGACGGAACATATTTTTGAAGTCAGTTTTCATACGACCGTTTGAGACAATCTTGCACACATAGACGCGCAGACACTAGCGGGTGTCGCTGATTGGAGGAAAGGGACACACTAGAGAGCTCTCATTACGGGTGAATAGAATGAGAAATCGCAACTCGTCTCACCTTCACAAAGATGTGAATATCTTCACTTAGAAGTGGCATACAGGCATCATTGAGGTACCATTAGATTTTGAATTTCAAGGCCTATCTACTGTGGTGGTCTCATTCGTAAATACTCAAAATTAAAATGATGATAGGGCTCGCTACTAATAATAATTAATAAATATATGACCGGTGACAGTGAATGACAGTCTTTTCATGGCATGTGGAAAAAATGTCCGCACAGTTCAAATACGATGACCAACAATAATAACAAAGAAAACAAAAATATGATGTGCAATCCACACAAATGATACAAACGCCATATAAATCATACAGCGCAGATCGATCGTAATTATAATGATCAAAGATAAAATTGTTAATATTAAAACTTAAGAATTTCTCATAACAAACATCCCTATTTTATTTTATTTTACATTTATTTCAATGTTATAACAATATATATGATTATATTAATTATTTATATCAATATAACAAGTAATAAATTAAATAACGCACAAAACTAAACGTGAAACGAGAGTTACTTGTACTAAATACAGTTGGATATTGATGATAATCAGCTTGTTTTTTTTTTTAATTTATACTATTAGCAGCCCTGCAGGCCAGTCCAGGGTCCAGAGTGCAAGCAAGGAGGACAGTTGAGTTTGGGCAGCAGACGGCCCGACGCTCACAGGCGAAACCGTTAAAGACAGACAAGAGACGCTGTGTCTAGTCAACTCTTTTGTCCACAAAAATATTACAATTAACAGCTCTATGAAATTTACATGGCATGTTTTAACTATAAAAGGGATATGGTTAACCGAACGCTGATAAAATGACTACAAAAATCTACTTACCGGAGAGAAAACAATGTTCTTCCACTGG
This sequence comes from Cepaea nemoralis, assembly GCA_014155875.1. NCBI lineage: Eukaryota > Metazoa > Mollusca > Gastropoda > Stylommatophora > Helicidae > Cepaea > Cepaea nemoralis. Next base: position 54,175 of record JACEFZ010017245.1, read on the forward strand.
CGTCTCGGAATATGATTTATTTATTGAAAAAAATGCGCGCGCAGAAGACGCGGGTCGTGGCTGTCTATTGGCTGGTCTATAACGGCGGTCTAGGCACGCAGGACTATGAATATCCTTCCGCATAAAAAACAAAACCCGGGAAGAAAGGGGGGTATTAAATGGACATTAGTAATGGTACTATCTAAGTCTAAGCTCTCTGATGTTTAAAATATGATATAAATGGCATATTTTATAATAGGAGTCAATAAATGTAGGTTTAGACACCACAGGAAATATGTTACCGCTCACTCTCTGTTCATTGTTGATTGTAGACACATTTAAATAATCCGCCACTCTTGTATAAAGCGTTCTTCTACAGATTACGTGAGAACTTGAGAACACCGGGGTACAATGCGAGAGAGAGAACGACACAGGTAGAGTTGGATTGATTGGAGTAATGTGTTTAGTCTATTTTGCATCTAATTTCATATGTTGGAGGGCAGTGTCTTCAATGAAGCCCAGACCACCAAACTGCTTTGTCAGAGAAACTCACTGAATTCCATTTCTGATGGTACTTATTGATGTCTTTATAATCCTGTCTATAGTCATTGTCGGGAAGTCAAGGAGGTATCTCATTGCTACACAGCTGGTGTCTCTCGTGCAGCCCAAAATGATGCGCATGGCTTCGTTTTGTACCTTTTCAAGTCTTCCAATCTGTGTAGGGCTGACCGTGAGGATGGCCAGGGCATACTCGATGCGTGAAAGCACCAGTCCTTGGAACAGAAGTATTAGCAGTCTTTGCTCGATATTGGCAGCCGCCATGACTCTCATTGCTGACAAACCTTTTCGAGCTTTCATTATAACATAATTGACATGATCTCTGAAGGACAGGCTTCGATCAAGCCTCACGCCAAGATATGTCATTGACTGGGTTCTATTCAAAAGGCTCCCATCCATTGTTACTGCGGCAGGTCTGTGTTCACAATATGGTTGTTTACGGAGAACCATGTAACCGATGCCTTTGCAGGGTTGACAAGGGCACCGACATCAGCGCACCATGAAGAAATTCGATCTAGTTCGCCCTGCATATCATTGGTAACCACCTGTCTATCTCGACCCTGTCGGTACACGAGAATGTCGTCAGCAAATGATAGAGTCCTACCCCTCCCGTCCAACTGTTGTTCAGTGATCGGCACCGTATACGCGAAGACTGATATATAAGTCAAAACATGCAAATAATGCAGCTGTGCTGTAAAGAGGCAGAGCGCATTTGCGCCCAACACACACACACGCGCGCGCGCGCGCGCACACACACACACACACACGCACGCACGCACGCACACATATATCGGGCTAACGAAGAAGAAGAAATACCGTACTATCCCTACGCTCTTCAATTTTCATTTAGGATTTAGGCTTATCTATTCTTCACATACAAATTAAAGAATTAATGCCCTAGTCAAAATTTTAAACTCAAAATATAATCTATTCAGATTTCTTATAGAATATGTTTCAAATTTTTATATACGTACATTTTATAATCAAGTATTGATTTACATATTTATATTTTAAAAACTATTTGTATACTTTCAATTCCAATTGTCATTTAGACTCGACGCGCTATTGTGAGCAAGTCGGAACAACACTAAAACACAACATTAAAAGCAATTTAATAAATTATAGGTAGTATATGATTTATTTCTTTTAAATTTAAGTAATTTCCCTCATAACAATATTAGATGGTTATGTCCCCTACACAATGCTTATGTGATAGTTTTTCTTTTATATATAATGTAATTCCGCAGAATGCTTGAACATAATTATTAAGTGTAATTATCAATCAAGGCATTACTATCATGTTATTATTATCTTTTAAATATGTTCTAAGCAACTAGGAAAATGCACACGCATTTGAATTGTATGATTTATTATTATATGTTGGAAGATATCAACATTGATAGGAAAGTTTGAAGAATGATAAAGAATATTTACTGGAATCAAGTAGCAGCAATTAAAATGGGAGAAAAAGACGGAATTTACGAACATATAAAGCTAGGAGTACGACAGGGGTGTGTCTTGTCACCGGATCTCTTCTCACTATATAGCGAAGTAATAATGAGAGAGATCAAAGAGACGCCAGGAATACTAATCAGAGGTTATATAATATAAATAATAAACGCTATGCAGATTGAAGATTGTTACAACACACTGCAAGACACATTAAATAAGATTGATCATAATGATATAGCAATAATATCCTATATTTTTTTTCTCTCCACCAGAATGGGTTATGCTGTATTCCTCGAAAGTTATACTGCCATCTGGTCTCACATGTACCTAATATGTTAATATTGAGTCTTCTCATTTCTTTCTTAATGTTATCAATGTTTGGGATGGGCGTTATTAATTTTCTTTCTTTTTTTTTTTTTAATAATCGATTATTATGTTGTACAAAAGCATTTACAAAAAAACTAATGGTCGACGATTGGTGCAGGAGAGCCTGGCATATGATACCACAACATCTAGCTTAAGAAAGGAGGTAGAGGCGGTCAGTGCAGCTTTCCGCTGGATGGAGAATACGATACACACGCACACATCGTGATTGTAACTGACTCAAAAAGCCTGCTGGGGAAGGTGATGACAGGCAAGCTTCGAGTAGAGTGGCTTGCTTCGCTTCGGAGGTCACGGGTGGCAAGCATCGCCTGGATCTTTTCTCCGGGGCATGCCGGTGGTGTGCTGGGGAATGAACAGGCGGACAGATTGGCTGGCTCTGCAAAACTTGGTGGAGTATTGATGCATGACAAGGCAGACGTGGTTGCGGCCGTGTGGGAGCACGTGTACACCTCGGAGGAGCAAATGGATCACCATAGTCTGGTAAGAATGAAACAGCGAAGAGTGACGAGGGGATCTGGCTCTACCCTCAGAGGAAAGGCGAGACGGACATATAATCAGATCGCTACTGGTACTATTGGTGTTGGAACTCTTCGCTGGCTGCTGAGAATAGGGATGGAGCGCTTATGGGAATGCTCCGAATGCTATGATGTCTGTTCCTAAATCAATCAATCAATCAATCAATCAATCAATCAATCAATCAATGTACAAAAGCAATGTCTTTTTTACATTTGCGAATACACCATATACATTCATACACATGTGACAACATTATATTCGTGGCATGTTGTAACTACCTACATAATTCCTGTTAATGATGATGATCGAGTAATCAATTACTCCCAAGCACACCAAAACATTTAATAGAAACTCTTTCACACTGCAGGTATACTCATTCACACTTAGTTTCGTGTAAAGAAATTCAAAAATATTCCTGAATCACTATGTTTCCGAAAAGGATACTCTTGTATGTATCTACACAATTTCCCCACATTAAACCTCGCAGCAAAAATCCCATTTTACCAAGCAAAACGTGAAAGCTGTGAAAATGGTGTCTGCGAGAGAGAGAGAGAGGGAGAGAGAGAGAGAGAGAGAGAGAGAGAGAGAGAGAGAGAGAGAGAGAGAGAGAGAGAGAGAGAGAGAGAGAGAGAGAGAGAGAGAAAGAGCTATTTGTTCAAATTGAATGAAATTTACAAACATAAATGACATTTCACCTAAACATATTTATCAACATAAACCCCACAGACTTCCAAGGTCTTTCGCCGTTAATGTAAGTAAATTTTCTTTAAATTGTGGGTGGCCTTAAGAGGCCAGTAAAAAAAATGTTTCCCCATACAGGGGATAATGTAAATATGCCAAGTGTAATCATTGAAAGTACAGTTTTAAGAATTAAACATAAGCTTAGAATTGAAAAAGTTGATTATAAAAAGTAAGTAAATAAATATTGATCAGATGTTGTATAATGATTTTAATAGCCTCTTATTCGTAATTGCAAATTATGACTGAAGGTTTTAGTATTTCATTTCTCAAAAATAAAACGAAAAGATTATATGTTAGTTAATGGTATTATATCTAGGTATACTATTTTCTTTATCAAATTCTAGTAACCTCCCTTGTAAAAATATTAGATGTTTATGTCCCCTTACAACGCCCAGACTGCTACTGCAATTATAGAATAATCTTGGGCAATTTACATATAAACTTAAAGAAAGTCAAATATACAAATAGAAACGCAAAATTTAATCTACAGGCACTGAAGAGTGAGGATATAAAAGATAAATTCAACGTAGAGGTAAAGAACAGATTCGATGCATTGTCCGATATGGAAATATTATTTCAAGACGACAGTGACCAATTGGAAATCGAAGTCTTTATTCGCAACCAAAAGCTAGTCACGTGACATAGTTGACATCATGGGGACATGTGTTTGACTATATGGAACATTTGTGGTCGATTGTTATCGTGGTCTCAGTAGCGTAGCGGTGAGTATCTCCGCTTGCAACTCTGGTAACAATGGTTCAATTCCTCGCGCACTTTTTTAATTTCATTTTTCAGAAATTTATTAAGTGAAAGCGACAAGATAACTATGTACAAAGACAGTTATTCGGCATTTTGACAAAATTAGCTAACTTACTGGTAACTGATAGTAATTATTTATCCGGTAAACCGGAGGGAACTGGAGGACAGGCGCTGGAGTTTCAATTAACCTTCTCCACGACGCCTAATGGCATAAGTGAAAGGTAACAACAACAACACCAACTTCCGGAATAAATGCCGTGGTTGATTGTGATGTCCTGTAAAAGACATCCAACTAACTGTACCTTCTGAAACAAACATGAATAGTCGCCGGGTCTGTAGTGAAGTAGTTATGAATGCATTTCGTAATCCTGTATACCGCGTTCGAAACCAGCTGCGGCGATTTGGAAGCAGACCGTCTTGCGTTGGTTTTCATACAGAGGTATGAGTGCCGGTAGTTCAGAAAGAAATGGCAAACTACTGAACGTAAACATGCCCGGACATTTAAAAAAAAACACACACACATTCTGTTGATTTGGCAAAGCCAAGCCATACAATGACAGTGTCAGGATTAATTCACGGAAATATCAAATATATCATGATAGGTTTATAGGATATCTGAATTTGTTGTTGTTGTTTGTTCGTTCACTTTGAACGCAAGCGTCGACAATATTGGTGCTGCTACTAATAGCTGCCGCTACTGGAGAGTGCACTGGACTGATATTTGCATGTGGATTATGTTTCCTATTACCATTGTCCCTCACCATCAGGTAAATCCACTCAGACTTCAGGCAGGGGCAGACTTGGGCATTCCCCACACATGGCTGCTTAATTGTATAAGCTTCTACATTGGTTTGTTAGATGTGTACTCACTCCATATTGTTTAAGGATTTTCCAAAGGTTGTTTGTATCTTCTCTTGGTTTGCGAATAGAGACTTTGTTTATTCGCAACTTGGTTGCGAAAGAGACTTCGTTTATTCGCAACTTGGTTGTGAATAGAGACTTCATTTATTCGTAACTTGGTTGCGAATAAACTCTCCCATTAGAAATATAAAAGAAATCAGTCAAGACGCTGCACTAACAACAATGATAATCCCAAAAATAAGATAATAGGACGCTAGAAATGGATGATGGAAGACATCTTAAAACTCATGGCAATAAGAAGAAATAACAAAAATAACAAGCAGATATACGAAGAAATTCACAGGAAAATTAGGAAGCTATGCAAAGAGGTAAAAGAAACATGGCTTGAGGAACATTGCAAGGAAATTGAAAACCAACACAACACCCAGAATACCAAATTAATGCACACAAGAATTAATGACATCACTAACAAAAGAACACACACACATCAACAGGTTGCATAAAAACCAAAGATGGCAAAATCATAATAGAAAAAGATCAGATTTGACATGCGTGGTCAGATTATGTGAAAGACCTTTATCATGATACAAGAAAAGAACAATATGATCATCAGAATAATAATGAAGGACCATCAATTTTGTTTGTCGGGGTGTTTTTCTTTTAGATATCTAGCAATTCCGCAGAGCCGTCTCCCTGGCGAAGAGGTTAACGATTTTCTCCGTAATCCCGTGTGTCCACGTGTGGGGACATAGCTGCGCGAGATTCGGTAAGGAATCGGGTTGCGTTGGTTACTTACATGGGTATCTGAGATTGTCGCTCAGTAAGCAATACAAAATACTCTGCGTAATCTTGCAAAGACATCAACAACAGCGGTAAAATGCTGTTGTTGACAGCGATGTAAATAGGATATGCGGGGAAAAAAAATCGGCAGAATGCTTGAACATAAGTGTAGTGAATCAAGGCATCACTATCATGTTATTATGATATTTGAAATATTCTCTAAGCAAACGTAATTGCACCAGCATTTAGCAGAGAGAGAGAGAGAGAGAGAGAGAGAGAGAGAGAGAGAGAGAGAAAGAGAGAGAGAGAGAGAGAGAGAGAGAGAGAGAGAGAGAGAAGAGAGCGGAAGAGTGGGGTGGCGGGGGGAGAGAACTATTTGTAATATTTGTCAACATAAGCCCCATAAGCTTGCACGGCCTTTCGCTATTGCGAAAATAAGTGCATGCAGGCCTTGATTTGTGCCAGACCAGGTTTTGTCCTACTCACTTCGCCTGTTAATCGTCATCTCTCTCATTCCTATCACCTAGGCCATAGTCACCAGTCAAACCACTCACCTTCTCGTTGCTACTTTTTTGTTGAAATCTCCAAGGATGACGGTCATTTCAAAATGTTTACTCTTGTCCTCGGCCATGTCTAATTCGTTATATCATTCAAGAAGCCCTGGGCATGAAAACGTGAGGCGAAGAAATTCATTGGCATTGAGAATATTTCGCATTTACTGAACCCTTGCCTTCTACAAATCAAAATTGTTCTTCTTCTAGTTATATATCCATTGTAATTGATGCCCCTATATTTTGTTCTTCTCTCCACCCGAATGGTTTATGCTGTATTCCTCTGAAGTTATACTGCCCTCTGGTCTCACATTACCTAATATGTTAATATTCAGTCTTCTCATTTCTTTCTTAAAGTTATCAAAGTTTGGGATGGGCGTTATTAATTTTCATTCTTTCTTTCTTTCTTTCTTTCTTTCTTTTTTATAATCGTTTATTATGTACAAAAGCATTTACAAAAAACTAATGGTCGACGATTGGTGCAGGAGAGCCTGGCATATGATACCACAACATCTAGCTTAAGAAAGGAGGTAGAGGCGGTCAGTGCAGCTTTCCGCTGGATGGAGAATACGATACACACGCACACATCATGATTGTAACGGACTCAAAAAGCCTGCTGAGGAAGGTGAGGACAGGCAAGCTTTAAGCATTGTGGCTTGCTTCGCTTCGGAGGTCACGGGTGGCAAGCATCGCCTGGATCTTTTCTCCGGGGCATGCCGGTGGTGTGCTGGGGAATGAACAGACGGACAGATTGGCTGGCTCTGCAAAACTTGGTGGAGTATTGATGCATGACAAGGGAGACGTGGTTGCGGCCGTGTGGGAGCACGTGTACACCTCGGAGGAGCAAATGGATCACCATAGTCTGGTAAGAATGAGACAGCGAGGAGTGACGAGGGAATCTGGCCCTACCCTCAGAGGAAAGGCGAGACGGACATATAATCAGATCGCTACTGGTACTATTGGTGTTGGAACTCTTCGCTGGCTGCTGAGGATAGGGATTGAGCGCTTATGGGAATGCTCCGAATGCTATAATGTCGGTTCCTAAATCAATCAATCAATCAATCAATCAATCAATCAATCAATCAATGTACAAAAGCAATGTCTTTTTTACATTTGCGAATACACCATATACATTCATACACATGTGACAACATTATATTCATGGCATGTTGTAACTACCTACATAATTTCTGTTAATGATGATGATCGAGTAATAAATTACTCCCAAGCACACCAAAACATTTAATAGAAACTCTTTCACACTGCAGGTATACTCGTTCACACTTAGTTTCGTGTAAAGAAATTAAAAAATATTCCTGAATCACTATGCTTCCGAAAATGATACTCTTGTATGTATCTACACAATTTCCCCACATTAAACCTCGCAGCAAAAATCCCATTTCACCAAGCAAAACGCGAAAGCTGTGAAAACGGTGTCTGCGAGAGAGAGAGAGAGAGAGAGAGAGAGAGAGAGAGAGAGAGAGAGAGAGAGAGAGAGAGAGAGAGAGAGAGAGAGAGAGAGAGCTATTTGTTCAAATTGAATAAAATTCCCCGGGAAGGTTAACCCGGTCAACAAATGCCCGCAGAAGTCGGATGTGTCGGCCTAACGGCGCAAGAACGCAGCTCTGCTGTAAACAGGCACAACGCAATCACGTCCGGAAAAAAACTCCGGATGAACGAAGAAGAATAAAATTTACAAACATAAATGACATTTCACCTAAACATATGTATCAACATAAACCCCATAGACTGCCAAGGTCTTTCGACGTTAATGTAAGTAAATTTTCTGTAAATTGTGGGTGGCCTTAAGAGGCCAGTAAAAAAATGTTGTTTTTTTTTTTTGGGGGGGGGGGGGGGGGGGGGGTTTCGCGGTCATCCCAGACAAGCTGGTTCCCCGCTTCCCCCTGATTTTGGCGTGGACCCTTAGTCCCACTGTGAACTATTGCCCACAGTGGTCCACCGGGCCCACATTTAAAGTGATGCTTATGTGAGGTTTTTTTTTTTTTGGATCTCCCGGCCCCCGACCAGACCAGGCGCACTACTGCGGGGGGCAGCAAATGCGTCTGATCTTAGCCAAGGGACCGAGAATGATCATCCCGGCCTTTCCCCACACAGGGGAAACCCTACATGTTTTATACAATAGCATAGCATTAAAAGTACAGTTTTAAGAATTAAACATAAGCTTAGAATTGAAAAAAGTTGATTATAAAATGTAAGTAAATAAAGATTGAACAGATGTTGTATAATGATTTTAATAGCTTTTTTTTTCCTGATTGCAATCTTTAACTGACGGTTTTAGTATTTCATTTCTCAAAAATAAAACGAAAAGATTATATGTTAGTTAGTGGTATTATATCTAGGTATACCATTTTCTTTATCAAATTCTAGTACCCTCCCTTGTAAAAATATTAGATGTTTATGTCCCCTTACAACGCCCAGACTGCTACTGCAATTATAGAATAAATAATCTTGGGCAATTTACATATAAACTTAAAGAAAGTCAAATATACAAATAGAAACGCAAAATTTGATCTACAGGCACTGAAGAGTGAGGAGATAAAAGATAAATTCAACGTAGAGGTAAAGAACAGATTCGATGCATTGTCCAATATGGAAATATTATTTCAAGACGACAGTGACCAATTGGAAATCGAAGTCTTTATTCGCAACCAAAAGCTAGTCACGTGACATAGGTGACGTCATGGGGACATGTGTTTGACTATATGGAACATTTGTGGTCACTTGTTATCGTGATCTCAGTAGCGTAGCGGTGAGTATCTCCGCTTGCAACTCCGCTTGGTAACAATGGTTCGATTCCTCGCGCAGTTTTTTTTTTTTTCATTTTTCAGAAATTTATTAAGTGAAAGCGACAAGATAGCTATGTACAAAGACAGTTATTCGGCATTTTGACAAAATTAGCTAACTTACTGGTAACTGATAGTAATTATTTATCCGGTAAACCGGAGGGAACTGGAGGACAGGCGCTGGAGCATCAATTAACCTTCTCCACGACGCCTAACGGCATAAGTGGAAGGCAACAACTACACCTACTTCTGGATTAAATGCCGTGGTTGATTTTGATGTCCTGTAAAAGACATCCAACTAACTGTACCTTCTGAAACAAACATGAAAAGTCGCCGGATCTGTAGTGATGTGGTTATGAATGCATTTCGTAATCCTGTATACCGCGTTCGAAACCTAGCTGCGGCGATTTGGAAGCAGACCGTCTTGCGTTGGTTTTCATACAGAGGTATGAGTGCCGGTAGTTCAGAAAGAAATGACAAACTACTGAACGTAAACATGCCCGGAAATTTAAAAAAAAAAACACATTCTGTTGATTTGGCAAACCAAGCCATACATGACAGTGTCAGGATTAATTCACGGAAATATCAAATATATCATGAAAGGTTTATAGGATATCTGAATTTGTTGTTGTTGTTTGTTCGTTCGCTTTGAACGCAAGCGTCGACAATATTGGTGCTGCTACTAATAGCTGCCGCTACTGGAGAGGGCACTGGACTGATATTTGCATGTGGATTATGTTTCCTTCTTCTTCTGCTGCGTTCATCCGGAGTTTTTTTTCTTCCGGATGTGATTGCGTTGTGCCTGTTTACAGCAGAGCTGCGTTCTTGCGCCGTTAGGCCGACACATCCGACTTCTGCGGGCATTTGTTGACCGGGTTAACCTTCCCGGGGGTTTCTTAGGACGTTTGACTCTCACTGTTGTGGTGTTATCTCCCATCCTAGCTGGCCCATATAGAACAGCCAAAGACATCCTGGTCAGCCCTCAAGGGAAGGCAGGGGCAGACCATGGGCATTCCCCGCCATCCAAGGAGGCTTCCATACTTGCAGAGCCAACACACCGCGCTCTGGTACTGGGCTCACCCAAGGAATCGACGCGTCCTGCACATGGCTGCTTAGCCTCACTTCCGTATATTGGGCCTTCCGTTCACCATAGGCTGTTCTTCCGGAAACCAGAAGAATGCAGTGTGCAGATGACATCCACACAGTGAGCTTTCGATTCGGACTTTCCGCACAATGGATTTGCTATCCGAGCAATATTCCATTTCGTGCCACTAGGACACTTTTCCACCTTTTTTGAAGCCCACGCAGTGAGCTTTTGATTCGGACTTTCCACATAATGGATTTGCTATCCAAGCAATATTCCATTTCGTGCCACTAGGACACTTTTCCACCTTTTTTGAAGCTCACACAGTGAGCTTTTGATTCGGACTTTCCACGTAATGGATCTGCTATCCAGCAATATTCCATTTCATGACTCTGGGAGGCTTTTGTAACCGACATACTTGTGGTATGAAGTGTGGCAGTCTGAATACTTCTTCATACACCTTTAAATGTCAACCTGTATGTAGTTAAAGTAAGCTACGGTCAACTTGAGCTTGTTGATATCTCCATAGAGCTTGTCCTCAAATGAAGCAGGTGTGGGCCAAAATATCTTTCTCTGTTCTGCATATATTGGGCAATCCTGAAGCAAATGTTTTGCTGTCATTTTTCCAGTTCGACAATTACATTCATCGGTATCTCCTATCTTTAGTTTATTGAACAAGTGGTATTTCAGCCTGTTATGTCCTGTGCGGAGTCTGAAGATTGCTACTTGTTCTCTTCGGTCGAGTTTGTAATATGCATCATCCTTCTGGTGGCCTGGATGCTCTGATTCCCATTTGGTTCTATAGGTGCTTTTTATCAACCTCTTTGCCTCATTATAGGTTATGTCTATTTCAGGCTGTGGTAGTCGTCCGCCCTCTTTTGCCAGTCTGTCAGCCTCTTCATTTCCAGGTATACTGCAATGTGATGGGATCCACTGTATTACAACATTTTTGGATTTCTGGCATAGACCATGGAGTGCTGCTCTTAGGTCAGCTATTTCTGTGCTGTTATTGCTCTTCAGTATTGAGACAGCTGACTTTGCATCTGTGAAGATAGCTATTTGCTTCTCTTTATTTTCCTCCATCAAGAGCATTTCTGCTGCAGTTTTCAGAGCCTCTACCTCCGCTTTGAAGTTACTTGAAAACTTTCCAGTTGCCACTGAATGTGTTTTTTTCACTCCATTTTTTAAATTTAGGAGAATTCCTCCTCCTCCATTCTCTATTGAATTTTTGGCTGATCCATCTGTATATGCATGGGTCCAATTGCTGCTTGGGTAATGTTCTTCTATGTAGTTTAGGGTTATTTCTCTTCTTTCGGTTTCATGCTGAGTGTTCTTTTTCTCAATACCAGGAATGTTTTCTATCATCTCAGGCAGTTGCTGCTGTCTCCAAGCTGGGAACTTGTCTGCATTGTAAATGGGTTTGACTGTTGATATGTTAAGTATGGGATCTGCCCTAATCTTTCGTTTTGCAGTTTCTACAAAGTTGCTACGCTTCAGTCTTCCCTTTCCAAAACCACTTAAACCTGTTATACATAGGGTGGTCTGTCAATCTTCTAAATTTTTCTGCTTGTTGCTGGGCTCTGCTATCTCTTCTATCCTGCATTGGTTGTAAACAAGTGATCTTTTCTAAGTTCATTAATAGGCGTTGTCTTCAGGCTTCCAGTTATGATTCGCATTCCTTGATTTTGGACTCTACTTATTTTGTTAAAGTTTGACTTAGCTGCTGTTGCCCAAGCTGCAATGCCATATTCCAGTACTGGCCTCACCCGTCCAGTATATAACTTCTTGAGAACTTTCTCATCTGCTCCCCACGTTGTACCAGCAAGCTTTTTCATGATTGCCATTCTTTGCCTTGCTCTTGTTCGATTTTTCTCAACATGTGTTTTCCATGTCAGGCGACGATCAAACGTGACTCCTAGATAGTTTGGATTTTCTTCATGGCGCAATATTTTTCCATTCAATACCAGCTTAGGTTGCTGAGTTTTATTTGAGAGGGAGAACACTGTGCATGTTGTTTTCTCCTCACTTATCTTCACTAGCCATGATTTTGACCAGTCCTCTAGCGCTAATAAGGCTTGCTGTATTCTGCTGTTAGCTGTACTAATATATTCTTCAGATGTCCATATGGCTAGGTCATCTGCAAAGGAGGATGTGTGTACTCTGGCTGGAAAATTTTCTGTGATGTCATTTATATATGCTAGGAATAATGTTGGTGAAAGAACTCCTCCTTGGGGGACACCTTGCTCCAACAGCATCATTTTGCTTGTTTGTCCTTGTACTTTTGTCCTGGCAGTTCTGTTCTCAAGGTAGTGGCTGATCCATTTATACATTTTCCACAAACATGCATTTATTGCATGTTTTACTTTCAGTCCTTCCTTCCATACTTTATCAAATGCTTTTTCTAAATCTATCCAGGCCGCTAGTGTGTGCTTTTTCTCTTGGAAGGCATCCTCTATTTCCTGAGCTATATAGGTTATTTGATCTTCATTGGATCTGTACTTTCTGAATCCTGCTTGGTGTGGTGTTAAGAGTTTGTTTTCTTCCAGATGCCATGTTAGCCTGCCATTGATAATGCGTTCCATTAATTTTCCTACACAGCTAAGTAGACTGATAGGTCGATAGCCATTTGGTTCTTCCAGGTCTTTTCCTTTCTTTGGGACTGGTATTAGTATAGCTTCCTTCCATGCCTGTGGGACTATTCCTCTCTTCCAGCTGTTATTTAGGACTGCTAGTAGTTTCTTCTTTGCCTTGGTGCCTAGTCCTATTAGCATTTCATTTGTGATTCCATCCTTTCCTGGTGATTTCTTCTTTTTTAGGGTATTCATTGCCTGTTCCATTTCTTCCATTGTTAGATTTGCCATCATATATTCTGCTGCTGTCTCTGTATTTCTATGATGTATCTGTTTGTCTTTGATTGCTTTCTTCTGTTCGGTTGTAATATCAATGTGGTTTGCATTTGCATAGTGTTCCATTAGTGCATTTGCAGCCTTTTTTCCTGTAAGCAAGGCATTTCCTTGTTTAATTGTTATTTGTTTGTTTCTAGGTCCTTCATTGTTCATGGCTTTCACTAGTTTCCATAGTTTGTTTCCATCCCTGTCAAAATTCAGGTTTTCTGTTTTTTCCCTCCAACAATCTCTTGTTGTTTGATTTACTGTTCTTTTATATTTTGCTGAGATGGCTTTGAGAGAGATGTTCGCTTCAATTGTTTGTTCTCTCTCTGCTGTCTTCCTGGCATCTTCAACTTTGTCCTCCAAACTTTGTAGTTCTTCAGTCCAGTATGGTTTGTAATTTTTCCTCGCTCCTCTTGGAATGGACTCAGTGGCTGCCTGTATTATCGCTCTGTTTAGACTTTCCACCATTTGCTTTATGTTGCCATATCGTGTATTTATGTTTTCACAATATTTGTCTGTTAGTATGGCAAATCTGTCCCAATCTGCTCGTTTGTAATTCCAGCGGGGCAAGGGCTTTTGCTCCTGTGGAACATACTCCATATTCATTACAAGCTTGATTGGTCTGTGGTCACTACCTGCTAATTGGTCCAGCACATGGCGATCAATTTTGTGGAGGATGTCTCAAGTGCAGAAAGCTAAGTCTGGAGTAGAAGCGGTAAGCCATCTTCTGGAGTAGAAGCTCGGTGTGTCATCCGCTTTATTGAGTAGATGGAGATTTGAGTCTATTTCCCAGTCCTCCAATTCATCTCCTCTTTTGTCAGTATCTGGGTATCCCCATCTTTCTGAACGGCTATTAAAGTCTCCGACAATAATGCAGTTTGTGTCAGTTATTTTCATGTTTGAGAGTGTAAGGTCCTTATCTGCTGGGCTATACAGATTGTAGATTCTTATTTTCACGTCCTTTATCATTATATCAACACCTATAATTTCCGTTTGGTTGTCAGAGATCACAGATACTTCGCTGCAAGGTATTGTATTTCGTGTAAGTATTAGAACTCCTCCTTTGTGTCCTTCGCGGTCGAAACGTGTGGCCTGATATCCTCTGACTGAGAATTTGTGATTGGCGTTGAGGTGTGTCTCTTGAATGCATGCCACATCTATTCTATCTTTATGAAGACGCTGTGTTAGGGAGTCTTTCTTCTTGTAAACTCCTTCGGCATTCCACTGTAGTATGTTGAGTGTCCGGGGTATTTGGTCAATAGCTCTTAACCTACTCCTCTGTGCCTTGACTCCACAGCACAGGGGAAGGTGACCACCAGTAGTCATGGGTGGACCCCCTCGAGGCAGGGGGCCCGGCACTATCGCCGCCTGATGGGACTTCACGGGATTAGCACCATAACGATTAATTTTGATTTGTGACATCATGAATTAAGTTACGTTGCACTGCTTTGTCAAGCCTGTGGCTCAGTACATCCGATTTCGACGAGCATTTATTCGGGATGCTTTCCCTAGCCTTTGACTGTCCCCAGTCTACCTACAAGGCAGCAGGTTTTACGTTGCACTGCTTTGTCAAGCCTGTGGCTCAGTACATCCGATTTCGACAAGCATGTATTCGGGGTGCTTTCCCTAGCCTTTGACTGTCCCCAGTCTACCTACAAGGCAGCAGGTTTGTGTGTCTCTTCGTCTGGTCCCTTTTCATTGACCTGTCCGACATGGGTGGCCCTACCAGTAGCTATGCTACCGCCGGCATAGCTCTTGGGGTCATTGGGACGCGCAAGCCCCTCTACCTCGTCACGGTGGACACACAGCAGAGGGGGATTATGTTTCCTATTACCATTGCCCCTCACCATCAGGTAAACCCACTCAGACTTCAGGCATGAGCCGACTTGGGCATTCCCCGCACATGGCTGCTTAATTGCATAAGCTTCTACATTGGTTTGTTAGATGTGTACTCACTCCATATTGTTTAAGGATTTTCCAAAGCTTGTTTGTATCTTCTCTTGGTTGCGAATATAGACTTTGTTTATTCGCAACTTGGTTGCGAAAGAGACTTCGTTTATTTGCAACTTGGTTGTGAATAGAGACTTCATTTATTCGTAACTTGGTTGCGAATAAACTCTCCCATTGGAAATATGAAAGAAATCAGTCAAGACGCTGCACTAACAACAATGATAATCCCAAAAATTAAGATAATAGGACGCAAGAAATGGATGATGGAAGACATCTTAAAACACATGGAAATAAGAAGAAATAACACAAATAACAAGGAAATATACGAAGAAATTCACAGGAAAATTAGGAAGCCATGCAAAGGGGTAAAAGAAACATGGCTTGAGGAACATTGCAAGGAAATTGAAAACCAACACAACACCCAGAATACCAAATTAATGCACACAAGAATTAATGACATCACTAACAAAAGAACACACACTCATCAACGGGTTGCCTAAAAACCAAAGATGGCAAAATCATAATAGAAAAAGATCAGATTTCACATGCGTGGTCAGATTATGTGAAAGACCTTTATGATGATACAAGAAAAGAACAATATGATCATCAGAATAATAATGAAGGACCATCAATTTTGTTTGTCGGGGTGTTTTTCTTTTAGATATCTAGCAATTCTGCAGAGCCGTCTCCCTGGCGAAGATGTTAGCGATTTTCTCCGTAATCCCAGATATTCACGTGTGGGGACATAGCTGCGCGAGATTCGGTAAGGAATAGGGTTGCGTTGGTTACTTACAGGGGTATCTGAGATTGTCGCTCAGTAAGCAATGCAAAATACTCTGCGTAATCTTGCAAAGACATCAACAACAGCGGTAAAATGCTGTTGTTGACAGCGATGTAAATAGGATATGCGAAAAAAAAAATTCGGCAGAATGCTTGAACATAAGTGTAGTGATCAATCAAGGCATTACTATCATGTTATTATGATATTTGAAATATTCTTAAGCAAACGTAATTGCACCAGCATTTAGCAGAGAGAGAGAGAGAGAGAGAGAGAGAGAGAGAGAGAGAGAGAGAGAGAGAGAGAGAGAGAGAGAGAGAGAGAGAGAAGAAGAGAGAGAGAGAGAGAAGAGAGAGGAAGAGTGGTGGGTTGGGGGGGAGGGAACTATTTGTAATATTTGTCAATCATAAGCCCCATAAGCTTGCACGGCCTTTCGCTATTGCGAAAATAAGTGCATGCAGACCATGATTGTGCCAAACCAGGTTTTGTCCTACTCACTTCGCCTGTTAATCGTCATCTCTCTCATTCCTATCACCTAGGCCATAGTCACCAGTCAAACCACTCACCTTCTCGTTGCTACTTTTTCGTTGAAATCTCCAAGGATGACGGTCATTTCAAAATTTTTACTCTGGTCCTCGGCCATGTCTAATTCGTTATATCATTCAAGAAGCCCTGGGCATGAAAACGTGAGGCGAAGAAATTCATTGGCATTGAGAATATTTCGCATTTACTGAACCCTTGCCTTCTACAAATCAACATTGTTCTTCTCCTAGTTATATATCCATTGTAATTGATGCCCCTATATACTTTTCTCTCTCCACCAGAATGGTTTATGCTGTATTCCTCGGAAGTTATACTGCCCTCTGGTCTCACATGTACCTAATATATTAATATTTAGTCTTCTCATTTCTTTCTTAATGTTATCAAAGTTTGGGATGGGCGTTATTAATTTTCTTTATTTCTTTTTTTTTTTTAAATAATCGTTTATTATGTACAAAAGCATTTACAAATTACTAATGGTCGACGTTTGGTGCAGGAGAGCCTGGCATATGATACCACAACATCTAGCTTAAGAATGGAGGTAGAGGCGGTCAGTGCAGCTTTCCGCTGAATGGAGAATACGATACACACGCACACATCGTGATTGTAACGGACTCAAAAAGCCTGCTGAGGAAGGTGAGGATGGAGTGGCTTGCTTCGCTTCGGAGGTCACGGGTGGCAAGCATCGCCTGGATCTTTTCTCCGGGGCATGCCGGTGGTGTGCTGGGGAATGAACAGGCGGACAGATTGGCTGGCTCTGCAAAACTTGGTGGAGTATTGATGCATGACCACTTAAATTAAAAAAGTAAGTCGACCAAGCTCAGAAAAAAAAAGAAAAAAAAAAAAAAGGAAATAAAAATATAACTTCTGTAGTCTTGGTCGACTTACTTTTCCATACCTAATTCTTAGACTGGCTGACAGCCTTTCTTTGCTTTTTATCACTTTGGTTGACAAGTTTATAAGTTTGATTGATATATGTCTGTACTTGGTCAATATATTTTCCTATTTGGTTATTTTTATAAGTTTGGATTTATAACTTTAGTCAGCCTTTTAGTTGTGTTGGGTACTATTTTTTCCTAGATTTTTATAAATTTGGTCGAGATATTTCTGTATTTGGTCTAACTTTTTCCCCTTTGGCCGACAATTTTCCTACTTTTTATACGTTGGGGCGAGCTATTTCTCTCTTTGAGTGATATTTTTCACATTTGGTTATCAAGGCTTCCTACTTTTCATAAGTTTGAATGATATATTTCATTACTTGTTCAATATTCTTCTTCTTTGACTATTACATTTTCCTAGTTGTTCAATAGCTTTCCCGTTTGAATAACAATTTTCCTACGTTTTATAAGTTTGGTTGAGCAATTTCTGTATTTGGCCGACACTTTTCACATTTGGCTATCAGAATTTTCTTACTT
Source organism: Cepaea nemoralis (assembly GCA_014155875.1). Lineage (NCBI taxonomy): Eukaryota > Metazoa > Mollusca > Gastropoda > Stylommatophora > Helicidae > Cepaea > Cepaea nemoralis. The sequence goes on from JACEFZ010017245.1 coordinate 72,218, forward strand.
GACCTAGGTTTTTTCACTTTGGCTAACAAAGTTTCCTACTTTTCATAAGTTTGGGTGTTATATTTCTCTGTTTGGCCGATACCTTTTCATACTTGCTTAACAAAGTTTCGTACTTTTCCTAAGTTTGTTGGGGGGTATTTCGTTACGTGGTCAATATTTTCCCCATTTGACTAACAAATTTCCCTACTTTTCATAAGTGTGGACAAGCTATATCGTTACGTGGTCAATATTTTTTCTATTTGGCTAACAAATTTTCCTATTTGGCCAAGATATTTTCCATTTGGTTAACATATGTTCCTACTTTTTATAAGTTTGGGTGATATATTTCTCTACTTGGTCGATACCTTTTCATACTTGCTTAACAAAGTTTCGTACTTTTCCTAAGTTTGTTGGGGGATATTTCGTTACTTGGACAATATTTTCCCCATTTGGCTAACAAATTTTCCTATTTGCCCAAGATATTTTCCATTTGGTTAACATATGTTCCTACTTTTTATAAGTTTAGGTGATATATTTCTCTGTTTGGTACGATACCTTTTCATACTTGCTTAACAAAGTTTCGTACTTTTCCTAAGTTTGTTGGGGGATATTTCGTTACTTGGACAATATTTTCCCCATTTGGCTAACAAATTTTCCTATTTGGCCAAAGTATTTTCCCTTTAGTTAAAATATGTTCCTACTTTTTATAAGTTTAGGTGATATATTTCTCTGTTTGGTCGATACATTTTCATACTTGCTTAACAAAGTTTCGTACTTTTCATAAGTTTGGTTTGGGTATTTCGTTACTTGGTCAATCTTTTTTCTCATTTGACTAACAAATTTCCCTACTTTTCATAAGTGTGGACAAGATATATCGTTACGTGGTCAATATTTTTTTCTATTTGGCTAACAAATTTCCTATTTGGTAAGATATTTTCCATTTGGTTAACATATGTTCCTACTTTTTATAAGTTTGGGTGATATATTTCTGTATTTGACCAATAATTTTAATATTTTGTCTAACATATTTTCTTATTTGACGGTTGAAGTGGTACATAGAACGTGTACTTTTGTCTGGTTGTGAAGTGTGGCACTGAGCAGGTACACTGACAAAAAACATATATTGGTCTTGGAAATGGTTTTCTGGAGAAAGATGTAAAGACACTATGGACACATAGAAAGGAAATGAAAGTGTGGCTATCTAATTTGATACGTGATAACGTCGCTGATTATGACGGCGGACATGTGACCTGTCATGTTACGTGCATTGCCTAAGGTTGAATCGGGGCAGTTTGTTGTGTTTATGTGCATCTGTTAACACCCACTACCCACTCGTCGCTGTATGACCCGATAGTTGTTACGTACAGATACGATTTCCCCGACTAGCCTCGGTGATCACAGCTCTGTACTATGAATATGAGAAAGGCTTAGTCGGACACTGTGGTGATTTGTTTACATGCGCGTATGGGGTTTTCGAGACCAGTTTATGTTGTATTGATGCCCGAGTGTCCTTTGGTGTAACCGGATAACACTAGGACTACACGGTTATAGAAAGGAGAGAGAGAGAGAGAAGGGTGACCCTTTTAGCCTTCGGCTGCAATGTTTATGATGCAGTTTATTCACTCCTATACACAGTGATCATCATACGTTAGGTTCCTTGACTCGACAACCGATAGGACACCCTTTTTCTATAGTTTCCCTCTTAACCACGTGTCTAAGCTGTACCATTACCCCTGTGACCGGATTCGCCGCCGTCTTTGAACATTTCGTTTATTAGCGATGTGTTCCACGTGTATCGTTATGCGTGTCACTGGATCCATCGCCATCTTTGACCGGTTGAATCATTAACCCCGTGTTCTGGCTATACCATTATACATGTTATCGGAAGCAGGGAATTCTTTGATTGTTTTAGTCAGTGAGCCTTTTCTTGGATGTACCATTACACATGGGATCGACTGCAAGTCCATATTTGACCAGTTTTAGCGAATGAGACGTAGTCTGGTTGTAGCAATTACCCATGTGTGATAGGGTGCGACACCATCTTTGACCGGCTGTAACTATTGTCCATGTGTGTCGACTGTACCACTAGGTGCTATTGATCAATACAAAATCAGTGCTCGAGGCGCTCCTGTCAGGGAAATTGCCGATAGTAAGGACATTACTTTCTGAACTTAGCAGTCGGCATAACGTCTTGATCATTTCATCGATCACTTTAACCATCATCATGTCACTACACATACCATACCCTACAATTTAAGTGATCCTTCGACCACTTGATCACTACTTCACCAGTACTTGACCACTATTTGACTATGTCCTTACTTATTTTACCATCACCGTTTCACTACACGTACCATACCCTATAATTTAAGTGGTCATTCGACTACTTGACCACTACTTGACCACTATTTGAGCACCACTTGACCAACTCTTGATCATCACCATGTCACTATACCTACTTTCACCGACAATTTAAGTAGTCACTCGACCATTTACCACTACTTGGCCACTACTTGAGCACGTCATCGATCACTTTAACCAACACAGGTTCACTACACGTACTTTCCCTTACAATTTAAGTGGTCACTCGACCATTTGACCAGTACTTGCCCGCTACTTGATCACTACTTGACAATGTCACTACTTAATTTATCCATCTCTGTTTCACTACACGTACCATACCCTACAATTTTCTCACTTGAGCGGTTGACCACTGGTTGAGCACTACTTGACCACTGCTTGACCCCGTTGTCGACCATTTTACCATCACCGTTTCAATATACGTACTTTTCTCTACCTTTTAAGTGTTCATTCGACCACTTGACCACTGGTTGACCGCTACTTGAGCACCACTTGACCAACTCTTGATCATCACCATGTCACCATACCTACTTTCACTGACAATTTAAGTAGTAATTCGACCATTTACCACTACTTGGCCACTACTTGAGCACGTCATCGATCACTGTAACCAACACAGGTTCACTACACGTACTTTCCCTTAAAATTTAAGTGGTCACTCGACCATTTGACCAGTACTTGCCCGCTACTTGATCACTACTTGACAACGTCACTACTTAATTTATTTATCTCTGTTTCACTACACGTACCATACCCTACAACTTTCTCACTTGAGCGGTTGACCACTGGTTGAGCACTACTTGACCACTGCTTGACCCCGTTGTCGACCATTTTACCATCACCGTTTCAATATACGTACTTTTCTCTACCTTTTAAGTGTTCATTCGACCACTTGACCACTGGTTGACCGCTACTTGAGCACCACTTGACCAACTCTTGATCATCACCATGTCACCATACCTACTTTCACCGACAATTTAAGTAGTCATTCAACCATTTACCACTACTTGGCCACTACTTGAGCACGTCATCGATCACTGTAACCAACACAGGTTCACTACACGTACTTTCCCTTAAAATTTAAGTGGTCACTCGACCATTTGACCAGTACTTGCCCGCTACTTGATCACTACTTGACAACGTCACTACTTAATTTATTTATCTCTGTTTCACTACACGTACCATACCCTACAATTTTCTCACTTGAGCGGTTGACCACTGGTTGAGCACTACTTGACCACTGCTTGACCACGTTGTCGACCGTTTTACCATCACCGTTTCAATATACGTACTTTTCTCTACCTTTTAAGTGTTCATTCGACCACTTGACCACTGGTTGACCGCTACTTGACCATGTCATCGATCACTTTAACCACTACCATAATCTTAGGGATATCGTCATCTACAATTTAAGTGGTCACTCGACCACTTGACCACTACTTGACCATTGGCTGACCACTACTTGACCACTAATTTACCACCCTTTAATCATCACCATATCATTATAACCACTTTTCCCTAAAATTTCCTCACTTGACCACTTGACCATTGGTTGACCACTACTTGACCACTAATTTACCACCCTTTAATCATCACCATATCATTATAACCACTTTTCCCTAAAATTTCCTCACTTGACCACCACTTGACCACTATTTGACCACTAATTTACCACCCTTTAAGCATCACCCTATCATTATAACCACTTTTCCCTAAAATTTCCTCACTTGACCACTGCTTGACCACTGCTTGACCATCTGTTGACCGCTAATACCTGGTACCCACCCCTTACCACCAAATGATACTACACTATATCCATTACAATCAGCGATCTTTAGCTTTCAAGGTTTCCTTTGTAACACGTGTTATGTTAGTGAATAAGCTACTATGAACATCTACATAGCACTAATAACCACCCTTATCAACTAATTTCACTAACCCATACCCACTACTATCCCCACCGCACCTATTCCTTCTATTCGTGCTAATGTACACCACCAATGCGCTAACAGTTAAAAATATTTTAACACACCACTCACCCACGTTTTTACAACCCGTTACTTAATGACTTTTCCGTATGCACCCCCTCCACGTCTGTTATGAACCGACCACCGTCACACCCGCCGGAGATTTTCCCACACTTGCCGACGTATAACTCCCCGGTCCTACCTTCCAGAATTTTCCACTATGCCGCTACTTATTTAATATGCATTGTATTGTTTATACATGATTTAATAAAAAATTATTATATACCTGATAGTGTTTAAACCCGAACCGCCTAGTCTCACCCCACGCGCCCACCCCCTCGCCACCACCCCGCACCCCGTCGTTATTTATTTTTATTTTTTATTTATTTTATTTTATTTTATAATAATTAATTAAAATTTGTATACACCCACTCAATAGTTATCTGCCCTTAGAAACATAAAATCTTAGAATTATCGCCCTTAGATATGACCTAGATACCACCCCGTACCGCACCCAACTATATGACCGAGGGGGAGTGAAAATCAACCGAGGTCAAGGTCAATCCACAGGTCAATCCACCAAATTCGCGCCGAAACGTGCATTGTATACTACTTATAATCAGATCGCTACTGGTACTATTGGTGTTGGAACTCTTCGCTGGCCGCTGAGGATAGGGATGGAGCGCTTATGGGAATGCTCCGAATGCTATGATGTCGGTTCCTAAATCAATCAATCAATCAATCAATCAATCAATGTACAAAAGCAATGTCTTTTTTACATTTGCGAATACACCATATACATTCATACACATGTGACAACATTATATTCGTGGCATGTTGTAACTACCTACGTAATTCCTGTTAATGATGATGATCGAGTAATCAATTACTCCCAAGCACACATAAACATTTAATAGAAACTCTTTCACACTGCAGGTATACTCATTCACACTTAGTTTCGTGTAAACAAATTCAAAAATATTCTTGAATCACTATGTTTCCGAAAAGGATACTCTTGTATGTATCTACACAATTTCCCCACATTAAACCTCGCAGCAAAAATCCCATTTTACCAAGCAAAACGTGAAAGCTGTGAAAATGGTGTCTGCGAGAGAGAGAGAGAGAGAGAGAGAGAGAGAGAGAGAGAGAGAGAGAGAGAGAGAGAGAGAGAGAGAGAGAGAGAGAGAGAGAGAGAGAGAGAGAGAGAGAGAGAGAGAGAGAGAGAGAGAGAGAGAGAGAGAGAGCTATTTGTTCAAATTGAATGAAATTTACAAACATAAATGACATTTCACCTAAACATATTTATCAACATAAACCCCATAGACTTCCAAGGTCTTTCGCCGTTAATGTAAGTATATTTTCTTTAAATTGTGGGTGGCCTTAAGAGGCCAGTAAAAAAATGTTGTTTCCCCACACAGGGGAAACCCTTCATGCCAAATAGTTATGACAGCTCTAAAAGTAGTTTTAAAAATTAAACATAAGCTTAGAATTGAAAGAGTTGATTATAAAATGTAAGTAAATAAAGATTGAACAGATGTTGTATAATGATTTTAATAGCTTTTTTTTTCCTGATTGCAAATTTTGACTGAAGATTTTAGTATTTTATTTCTAAAAAAAAACAAAAAAAAAACTAAAGATTATATGTTAGTTAGTGGTATTATATCTAGGTATACCATTTTCTTTATCAAATTCTAGTACACTCCCTTTTCAAAATATTAGATGGTTATTTCCCCTTACCACACCCAGACTGCTACTGCAATTATAGAATAATCTTGGGCAATTTACATATAAACTTAAAGAAAGTCAAATATACAAATAGAAACGCAAAATTTGATCTACAGGCATTGAAGAGTGAGGAGATAAAAGATAAATTCAACGTAGAGGTAAAGAACAGATTCGATGCATTGTCCTATATGGAAATATTATTTCACGACGTCAATGACCAATTGGAAATCGAAGTCTTTATTCGCAACCAAAAGCTAGTCACGTGACATAGGTGACGTCATGGGGACATGTGTTTGACTATATGAAAGATTTGTGGTCGGTTGTTATCGTGGTCTCAGTAGCGAAGGGGTGAGTATCTCCGCTTGCAACTATTGTAACAATGGTTCGATTCCTCGCGCACTTTTTTTTTTCATTTTTCAGAAATTTATTAAGTGAAAGCGACAAGATAACTATGTACAAAGACAGTTATTCGGCATTTTGACAAAATTAGCTAACTTACTGGTAACTGATAGTAATTATTTATCCGGTAAACCGGAGGGAACTGGAGGACAGGCGCTGGAACATCAATTAACCTTCTCAACGACGCCAAACGGCATAAGTGGAAAGCAATAACAACACCAACTTCCGGAATAAATGCCGTGGTTGATTTTGATGTCCTGTAAAACACATCCAACTAACTGTACCTTCTGAAACAAACATGAATAGTCGCCGGGTCTGTAGTGAAGAGGTTATGAATGCATTTCGTAATCCTGTATACCGCGTTCGAAACCTAGCTGCGGCGATTTGGAAGCAGACCGTCTTGCGTTTGTTTTCATACAGAGGTATGAGTGCCGGTAGTTCAGAAAGAAATGACAAACTACTGAACGTAAACATGCCCGGAAATAAAATAAAAAAAACACACATTCTGTTGATTTGGCAAACCAAGCCATACATGACAGTGTCAGGATTAATTCACGGAAATATCAAATATATCATGATAGGTTTATAGGATATCTGAATTTGTTGTTGTTTGTTCGTTCGCTTTGAACGCAAGCGTCGATAATATTGGTGCTGCTACTAATAGCTGCCGCTACTGGAGAGGGCACTGGACTGATATTTGCATGTGGATTATGTTTCCTTCTTCTTCTGCTGCGTTCATCCGGAGTTTTTTTTCCCCCGGATGTGATTGCGTTGTGCCTATTTACAGCAGAGCTGCGTTCTTGCGCCGTTAGGCCGACACATCCGACTTCTGCGGGCATTTGTTGACCGGGTTAACCTTCCCGGGGGTTTCTTAGGACGTTTGACTCTCACTGGTGTGGTGTTATCTCCCATCCTAGCTGGCCCATATAGAACAGCCAAAGACATCCTGGTCAGCCCTCAAGGGAAGGCAGGGGCAGATCATGGGCATTCCCCGCCATCCAAGGAGGCTTCCATAATTGCAGAGCCAACACACAGCGCTCTGATACTGGGCTCACCCAAGGAATCGTCACGTCCTGCACATGGCTGCTTAGCCTCACTTCCGTATATTGGGCCTTCCGTTCACCATAGGCTGTTCTTCCAGAAACCAGAAGAATGCAGTGTGCAGATGACATCCACACAATGAGCTTTCGATTCGGACTTTCCGCACAATGGATTTGCTATCCGAGCAATACTCCATTTCATGCCACTAGGACACTTTTCCCACCTTTTTTGAAGCCCACACAGTGAGCTTTTGATTCGGACTTTCCACATAATGGATTTGTTATCCAAGCAATATTCCATTTCGTGCCACTAGGACACTTTTCCCACCTTTTTTGAAGCTCACACAGTGAGCTTTTGATTCGGACTTTCCACGTAATGGATCTGCTATCCTGCAATATTCCATTTCATGACTCTGGGAGGCTTTTGTAACCGACATACTTGTGGTATGAAGTGTGGCAGTCTGAATACTTCTTCATACACCTTTAAATGTCAACCTGTATGTAGTTAAAGTAAGCTACGGTCAACTTGAGCTTGTTGATATCTCCATAGAGCTTGTCCTCAAATGAAGCAGGTGTGGGCCAAAATATCTTTCTCTTTTCTGCATATATTGGGCAATCCTGAAGAAAATGATTTGCTGTCATTTTTCCAGTTCGACAATTACATTCATCGGTATCTCCTATCTTTAGTTTATTGAACAAGTGGTATTTCAGTCTGTTATGTCCTGTGCGGAGTCTGAAGATTGCTACTTGTTCTCTTCGGTCGAGTTTGTAATATGCATCATCCTTCTGGTGGCCTGGATGCTCTGATTCCCATTTGGTTCTATAGGTGCTTTTTATCAACCTCTTTGCCTCATTATAGGTTATGTCTATGTCAGGCTGTGGTAGTCGTCCGCCCTCTTTTGCCAGTCTGTCAGCCTCTTCATTTCCAGGTATACTGCAATGTGATGGGATCCACTGTATTACAACATTTTTGGATTTCTGGCGTAGACCATGGAGTGCTGCTCTTAGGTCAGCTATTTCTGAGCTGTTATTGCTCTTCAGTATTGAGACAGCTGACTTTGCATCTGTAAAGATAGCTATTTGCTTCTCTTTGTTTTCCTCCATCAAGAGCATTTCTGCTGCAGTTTTCAGAGCCTCTACCTCCGCTTTGAAGTTACTTGAAAACTTTCCAGCTGCCACTGAATGTGTTTTTTTCCCACTCCATTTTTTAAATTTAGGAGAATTCTTCCCCCCACCCCCATTTTCTATTGAATTTTTGGCTGATCCATCTGTATATGCATGGGTCCAATTGCTGCTTGGGTAATGTTCTTTTATGTAGTTTAGGGTTATTTCTCTTCTTTCGGTTTCATGCTGAGTGTTCTTTTTCTCAATACCAGGAATGTTTTCTATCATCTCAGGCAGCTGCTGCTGTCATTCATTCAACATTCACTCACATTTTCCTGTTTCTTTCTCGCACTCATGTATACTAAATTATATCATAAAAAAGAGTACTTGTGTTTACTCTGGAGATATATGTGATATTTTGTGTTTACAACCTAGGGAATTGCCCATTTGCATATTCCATTCCTTGAACACATTTACATATCAAAGGGGGTATCAAAGAAAAGGGGAAATATTTATGTTTTTGTTTCCCTTGCCACACTCTCCCCACACTCTACCAATGCCCTCATGACCACTTTAATGATGGTACAGGCATGGTAAATGTTTGGCAAGCCCACTTTTTTTTTGACATTTCAAAGCTGTTATTCAGTATATCTGATCCTGCTGAAGTTATTAATGGGTGGTCTTCTGTGCTGTCTCCGAGGTCAGCGTCATATTTTTAAAACATGTAGCTATTGAGCTGATGATAATTATATCCGTTTGACTAATACTTTCTAGAGATTTGGACATATTTCTCTTTGCCAGCATTTACCAACCTTTCATGACATTTATTTTAGATTATTTTTTTAAAATGCAAAGCAATGTATATTTACAAGGTGTAATGTGTGTTTCTTTTGTTTGTGTATATTACAGAGCGTTGCCGTTTGTTAGTGTTAGGTGTCACATGTGTGAATAAACAAATACATACATATATACAGTTATGCTAATATGACATTCTCTCTCTCTCTCTCTCTCTCTCTCTCTCTCTCTCTCTCTCTCTCTCTCTCTCTCTCTCTCTCTTACACACACACACACACACACACACACACACACACACACACACACACACACACACACACACATTTTATCTTGATGTATCTCATGCTTTTGGAGACAGCAGTACATTGAAAGGACATGCTACTGAATGAATGAATAAATGAGTACATTGAATGCCGTGAGCTTGGGCAATAAACTTTAAATTATCATTCTATTTAAAATGTGGCTTCTTTGTAATTTCTGGGTCACTTAGCTACCGAGGTGAAGGTTCACATTGTCGGTGTTGTTAGCCTGATGTCAAATTACAGGATGACACTCTAGTGCCCTGTAAATGTCCATGACCCCTTTTGTTTGGGGGACAAGAATCAGGGATTTACTACTGGCAATTAGAGTCCATGGCCTGTCCCCAGGGAGATAAATGGTTCAAAGCTGTGATAGTGTCAGGGAAGGACTTAAAATCTGACCACTACCGGTCACTTTAGCTTATGTGGTACTTAAAGGGCTCATTTAATTTGTTTATACATGGTGATGCATATTGTTTCCTATTCAAACATATCATTACCATATAACATTTTAATACTTGAGGTATCGCCTTGGTTTAAAGGCTGCTACACGCGCGAACACTCACACAAACACACACCATCACACACTCATACACATGCGCGTGCAAATACATGCACTACACACACAGACACACACACAGACACACACACACACACACACACACACACACACACCTGCATCCACACCCAGAGGCATACATATGTTACTGCCAAAGACACAGACACACATCCACAATATATTCCATGTTGCACATTCAAATATAATAATGGGAAATTATTAATAATGGCAGCAATAGTAATAAAAGTATTAATAATAATAATAATAATAATAATAATAATAATAATAATAATAATAATAATTGTAAGATTATTAATACCGTCAATAAACACATTTACAGTTGTGGTATCCTTTGTTTAAAACAAGTTATTTGCTTCTTCTGTAATATGTGCTGTTGTCAGGCAAAACTCTTACGGGATTTGCGCTTGTGCGGCTAAGGTTAGAATGGTCGAGATTTTTTGTTGATAAAGTTGTTGGACAATTTCTTTGTTGATTGTTCCATAATTGTATAATGCTTTGTTTCTTAATGTCCATATACGATGTCTGTACTCTGCCAATAGAACAAGTAGCTTTGTGTGGATGTCTTGTGTGGAGTAAGGAATGGAATTTATCATGATTGCTTTGTAAACATCTGTTCTTTGTTTCGTATGAGTGATTAGGAGGTTTTGTAGGAGATTTCTTGTTGGCATGATTGTGTCGCATTCGTAATAGATGTGCTCTTCTGATTCTTGGACGTTCCGTCTACAAAGCTGACACTGTAGTATTTGTTTATTTATTTTTGCTGTTCTCTCTGTTGTTGGGGTCATGCTGTAAACAAGCCTATATGTAATTTCCTTTGCTTTTGGGGTAATCTGCTTGTTGTGAATATTAGAGAAAATTTCGGTATAATCCTTTATGAAATATCTATCTCCTCTTTTAATTCGGAGTTGTACTGGAGTTGCTTGTAATTTAACTAAATGCTTGTAGATTGTATGTGATTTCTTGTGTAGTAATTTTTCGTATCCTTTAATGGCTGAAATACATGTTTTGTAAAATGTTGGGAGAGTGTCAAAGTAATGTGAGAATGTATTCCTAATAGGTTTAAATAAGATAGCCTAATTCTAATGTAATAGTGTGCTAAAGGGTGTTTTTCTGGGTGTTGTAGGATTTCGCCTGTGTTTGATCCTAAGTGCTTGCATTTTGGTTGTTATGTCTTGGAGGACGATACCTCCATCTTTTTTGTCTTGCATGAGTGTAGCATGTTTGATACTGTAGATGGTGCTGCCAAACACAAGCTTCTAATCTCATTGTTTATGTTTGTGACAGTCTGACGTGGGGGGGGGGGGGAGGGGGGGGGGGGTCTAGGACTGGGCACAGATATAGTATTTTTGGAATTATATACGTGTTAACAATGGTATTTCTACCAATTATGGTAGTTGTTTTGTATTTGTACCTCTGCAACATATCTGTTATTTTCCTCTCTAGATTTTGCCATGTGTCTTTGTGTGTCTGATTTGGTTGACATGGTGAGACTATTCCGTACAATTTTACAAGATTGTTTGATGTTAAGTCAAATGGGAAATCCGCCTTATTTTTCCATTTGCCTAAACCCATTATAGTAGACTTTTTGACGTTTAATTTTGCCCCACTCCCTTTGCCGAAAAACGAGAACGTTTCCAAAATGATCCGTACATATTTTTCAGTTGTCGGAAAGAAAATGGTATCGTCCGCATAAGCACGCAGGTTTTGTTCACCCTTCCCTGGTATGAACATACCCCTGACATTGTCGTCCTGTCGTATCTTTTGTAGAAGTGGCTCTAGGGTGACAACGTACAGTAATGGAGACAAGGGACATCCCTTTCTCACTGAAATAGTCAAACTGAAAGAACTGGTTTGGGTATGGTTTAATAGAATCCGACTTTCCGGTTTCAAATATAAAATTTTGACCCATGTCCAAAAATAATTTCCCACGTTGCAGTGTGAGAAAGTTTTGTGGAGGTATGAGTGAGATATTCTGTCTAATGCTTTTTCTTGATCTAAAGAGAGAATTGAGGACTGACAGTTTTTCATATATGTGTAGTTGATGATGTCCCTTATGAAGTGTGTGTGTGTGTGGCTGGATATTCCGGTGTTGTACACTACATTGCTGGTCTTCATGAATGATTAATTTGGGATCTTATACTCGAATGTTAATACTCATTATTTTAATTTCCGCTGCCATTTTTGTTGCAGTATAAGAAACGGTTGAGCATAATTTTGTTTCTTGTTTAAAACTGTCTGTATTCATGTTATCATTTCTGGAGATATTCAGTAGATTCCTTCGCCGGGCTTGAAATATCTAAGTCAATAACGAGGCATGGAGAAGAATCTGACAGGTTTCTTTGTCGTGGTGGTGTGTTAATATTATCACTGTCTCTTCCGGTCATGGCGCTGGTCGTTATCTGTTCAGTATAATTACTTACACATTTCTTTTTGTTTGACCTGTGCGCTTCAGGCGGTGTAGGGTAGTCGTGGTTGTTGAGGGGCGGCAGCGTGGTAACAGGTGTTTGGCAGGCTGGAGGTGTCGAGCTCTCACCGTCAGACAGGCTCTTGGTTGAGCGTCCCCTTTTCCGACTGACCAGCTGGAAACCGTCTTCATCCTCCTTACTATGTTGATCTGTCTGGGAGTTCGAAGTGACTTTTTGTGTCAGTCTAGGTCCCTTCTTGATTTGTACTTTGGCCGGACATTTATTACTCCAGTGGGAGTCCTCCCCACAGACTGTACACGCCGTACGGCGCCCCGGAACTGTGATGAAGAGACGGTGTAGCTTGTCTTCTACCCCGTCCAACTCCATGTCCACGTAATGTGGCAGAGGTTCTTTCGGGTTGCACAGAAGTAACCACTTGTCCGTGCTGTTTTTAAGTTTATGCACTTCCGCATTTATATCTCCCGAAATATCCGCGGCTATTTGCTTCACTGTCTCAATCTTTGCGGCTGTAGGCATCCAGTGAATCATAGCCTTGGTCTTTTCCTTCTCTATGTTTTGATTACAATAGTTACTTTAGGATCCTGCAGTTCATGCCTTTGCTTCCGGTGTCAGCGTAGCGTACCATCTTTTAGGGTCCTCAAAACGGTAGATGGATTTTATCCCGTCCCTACCGATCCCGCAAGGCCCCCTCAAGACGCTCGCCATCAGCGAGTAGTTGAACCGGAATACATGAGGTCCTAATATAGAAAACACTAGTGTGTATGCTTGGTGGAACGCCCCTCCCTCGAAACCTTCACTCGTGTTGACTTTGACACGTTTTACAATTTGGTTTTCCATCATATAAAATGCGTGACAGGAAATCTTGAATACAGATTTACACGTGGTGAAAACAATCGAAAATACTTCCACACAATTGAATTCACTGATATGTTTGAATAATCCGGGACAGAGGAAATGGTAATCCAGATCTACACGTGGTGAAATACTATCGAATTCACTTCCACAAAATTAATATCACGGATATGTTTAAATAATCAGTGAAAGAGAAATTCTTTAATCCACATCTACACGTGGTGTTGACACCGAGGCAATCTGAAACTGCTGAACGTAAACTTACAAAGATTTGTGGGGAAACATTGAACACTAGTAGAAATTAGTCATCATTAAAAATACAGTTTTAATAATTAAACATAAATGTAGAATTGAAAAACGTTGATCATAAAATGTAAGTAAATAAAGATTAAACATATGTTGTATAAAGATTTTAATAGCTTTCTTTTCATGATTGCAAACAATGACTGAAGTTTTGCGTGTTTTATTTCTCAAAGAAAAATAAAAGATTTTGATGGTAGTTAGTGGTATTATAGCTAGGTATACCATTTTCTTTATCAAATTCTAGTACTCTCCCTTGTAACAATATTAGATGTTTATGTTCCCCTATCAAGCGTAGACTGCTACTGCAATTATAGATTAATCTTGGGCAATTTACATATAAACTTAAAGAAAGTCAAATATACAAACAGAAACGCAAAATTTGATCTACAGGCACTGAAGAGTGAGGAGATAAAAGATAAATTCAACGTAGAGGTAAAGATCAGATTCGATGCATTGTCCGATATGGAAATATTATTTCAAGACGCCAGTGACCAATTGGAAATATAAAAGAAATCAGTCAAGACGCTGCACTAACAACAATGATAATCCCAAAAATAAGATAATAGGACGCAAGAAATGGATGATGAAATAGGATATGCGAAAATAAAAAATCGGTAGAATGCTTGAACTTAAGTGTAGTGATCAATCAAGGCATCACTATCATGTTATTATCATATCTGAAATATTCTCTAAGCAAACGTAATTGCACCAGCATTTAGCAGAGAGAGAGAGAGAGAGAGAGAGAGAAAGGGAGAGGGAGAGAGAGGAAGGGAGAGAGAGGAAGGGAGAGAGAGAGAGAGAGAGAGAAGAGAGAGGAAGAGTGGGGGTGGGGGGAGAGAACTATTTGTAATATTTGTCAACATAAGCCCCATAAGCTTGCACGGCCCCTCGCTATTGCGAAAATAAGTGCATGCAGGCCTTGATTGTGCCTGACCAGGTTTTGTCCTACTCACTTCGCCTGTTAATCGTCATCTCTCTCATTCCTATCACCTAGGCCATAGTCAAACCACTCACCTTCTCGTTGCTACTTTTTCGTTGAAATCTCCGAGGATGACGGTCATTTCAAAATTTTTACTCTGGTCCTCGGCCATGTCTAATTCATTATATCATTCAAGAAGCCCTGGGCATGAAAACGTGAGGCGAAGAAATTCATTGGCATTGAGAATATTTCGCATTTACTGAACCCTTGCCTTCTACAAATCAAAATTGTTCTTCTCCTAGTTATTTATCCATTGTATTTGATGCCCCTATATGTTTTTCTCTCCACCAGAATGGTTTATGCTGTATTCCTCGGAAGTTATACTGCCCTCTGGTCTCACATGTACCTAATATGTTAATATTCAGTCTTCTCATTTCTTTCTTAATGTTATCAAAGTTTGGGATGGGCGTTATTAATTTTCTTTCTTTCTTTTTTATAATCGTTTATTATGTACAAAAGCATTTACAAAAAGCTAATGGTCGACGTTTGGTGCAGGAGAGCCTGGCATGGGATACCACAACATCTAGCTTAAGAATGGAGGTCAGTGCAGATTTCCGCTGGATGGAGAATATGATACACACGCACACATCGTGATTGTAACTGATTCAAAAAGCCTGCTGAGGAAGGTGAGGATGGAGTGGCTTGCTTCGCTTCGGAGGTCACGGGTGGCAAACATCGCCTGGATCTTTTCTCCGGGGCAAGCCGGCGGTGTGCTGGGGAATGAACAGGCGGACAGATTGGCTAGCTCTGCAAAACTTTGTGGAGTATTGATCCATGGCAAGGGAGACGTGGTTGCGGCCTTGTGGGAGCACGTGTACACCTCGGAGGAGCAAATGGATGACCATGGTCTGGCAAGAATGAGACAGCGAGGAGTGACGAGGGGATCTGGCTCTACCATCAGAGGAAAGGCGAGACGGACATATAATCAGACTGCTACTGGTACTACTGGTGTTGGAACTCTTCGCTGGCTGCTGAGGATAGGGATGGAGCGCTTATGGGAATGCTAATTACATCGCTGTCAACAACAGCATTTTACCGCTATTGTTGATGTTTTTGCAAGATTACGCAGAGTATTTTGCATTGCTTATTGAGTGACAATCTCAGATACCCATGTAAATAACCAACGCAACCCGATTACTTACCGAATCTCGCGCAGCTATGTCCCCACACGTGGATATACGGGATTACGGAGAAAATCGTTAACCTCTTCGCCAGGGAGACGGCTCTGCGGAATTGCTAGATATTTAAAAGAAAAATGCCCCGACAAACAGAATTGATGATCCTTCATTATTATTCTGATGATCATATTATTCTTTTCTTGTATCATCGTAAAGGTCTTTCACATAATCTGACCACGCATGTAAAATCTGATCTTTTTCTATTATGATTTTGCCATCTTTGGTTTTTAGGCAACCTGTTGATGTGTGTTTGTTCTTTTGTTAGTGATGTCATTAATTCTTGTGTGCATTAATTTGGTATTCTGGGTATTGTGTTGGTTTTCAATTTCCTTGCAATGTTCCTCAAGCCATGTTTCTTTTACCTCTTTGCATAGCTTCCTAATTTTCCTGTGAATTTCTTCGTATATTTCCTTGTTATTTTTGTTATTTCTTCTTATTTCCATGAGTTTTAAGATGTCTTCCATCATCAATATCTTGCGTCCTTTTTATCTTTATTTTTGGGATTATCATTGTTGTTATTGCAGCGTCTTGACTGATTTCTTTTATATTTCCAATTGGTCACTGACGTGTTGAAATAATATTTTCATATCGGACAATGCATCGGATCTGATCTTTACCTCTACGTTGAATTTATCTTTTATCTCCTCACTCTTAAGTGCCTGTAGATCAAATTTTGCGTTTCTATTTGTATATTTGACTTTCTTTAAGTTTATATGTAAATTGCCTAAGATGGTTGCAGTAGCAGTCTGAGCTTGGTAAGGGGGACATTAACATCCAATATTGATGCAATGGAGAGTACTAGAATTTGAAAATGAAAATGGTATACCTAGCTATAATACCACTAATTAACATTAAAATCATTCATTTTTCTTTGAGAAATAAAAGACTCAATACCGCAGTCATATTTTGCAATCGTGAAAAGAAAGCTATTAAAATCTTTATACAATATCTGTTTAATCTTTATTTACTTCTATTTTATGATCAACTTTTTCAATTCATCATTTATGTTTAATTCTTAAAACTGCAATTTTAATTATAATTGTCGCAATTATACGAAAACTTTTCCCCTTTGTGGAAAATGTATGCGCCCATAACACATCATATACCACAAGTCAAGCATTTACAGGAGACACTGAACTTTACAGACCATAAGGCTGTAGTTGCAACAATAAACACAGTACAAGCAACACCACATCTTAGAAGATCTCCCCATTGGAAACTTAACAGCACACTTTTACAAAATCAGGACTATGTAGATTGCATAACAAAACTGATCCTCACATACACAAGCGATATACCCGAGGGTAATGCGCGAGAACTCTGGGAAACACTTAAACAAACTATACGAGAGAGAACACAAACACTAGCAGCAGTAATACACAAGCAAAAACTACAACAAGAAAAAGTATTGGAAAATGCAATTAAGCTCTTACTACAGACAGCCAAAAATTCACCACACATCATAGCATTTCAGGAAGAATTAGATCTTCACAGACAATATCGATTTCAGGGGATTTACTGCGAACAAAGTTACAAACTATAACACAAGAGATACCGAGTAAACAATACCTAGCTCTAGAACAAAACATACAACGCAGCAGACAGATAGGCCAGATAATTGACAGGGAAGGAAATATACAAGTCGAGCCACAACCAATAGCCTTAGCCTTCGAAGATTATTACAAGAACGTTTATACAGAGGAAAACACACAGGCGTACGTGCAAGATCACTTTATGAAATTCACAAAGGAACTCACAGAGAAACAGACACTAACACTAGATACTAAATTAACACT